>WOXC01011545.1:0-104407 GCA_011680675.1 Gymnobelideus leadbeateri | reverse complement strand
AGACAAAGCAAAAGGAAAATAGATCTAATTATGAGATAAGCAAAGAAATTACATCCTACTAAAAGGTACCACAGACAATGAAGTAATATCAATAATAAACATAAATACACCAAATAGTATAGCATCCAATTTTCTACATGAGAAGTTAAATGAGTCACAGGAGAAAATAGTGAAACAGTCTTAGTGGGGGGACCTCAATTTTCCCTTCTCAGAACTAGATAAATATATAACCACAAAATTTCAAAGAAGAAAGAATTTAAGGAGGTGTGGCATAGCTAGATAATACAGCAGAAAGAGTACTAGTCCCAAAGTAAGGAGAACCTGACTTCAAATCTGACCTCAGACACTAGCTGGGTGATCCCAGGCAAGTTACATTATCCCAATTTGCCTAAAAAAAAATAAGGAAATGAATAGAATTTTAGAAAAGTTAGATATGATAGATGATTGGAAAAAAATGAATGGGGATAGAAAGGAATATACCTTTGACTCAGTGGTCCATGGTACCTACACAAAAACTGACATTAGGGCATAAAAACCTCACAGTGGAACGGAGAAAGGCAAAAATATTGAATGTATCCTTTTCAGAGCACGATGCAATATAAATTACACTGAATAAAGGCCCATAGAAAGAGAATTTAAAAATTAATTGGAAAGTAAATAATCTAATCCTAAAGAACAAGTGGGTCAAAGAACACATCATAGAAACAATCAATAATTTCATTAAGTAGGATGATAAGGAAACAACATAGCAAAATTTATGGGATGCAGCCAAAACAGCACTTAGGAGAAAATTTATATCTCTAAACACTTACTGCAACGAAATAGAGAAAGAGCAAATCAGTGAACTGGGCATATAACTAAAAAAACAAACTAGAAAAAAAAAAACAAATAAAACATCTCCAATTAAACACCAAATTGGAAATCCTGAAAATCAAAGAGATCAATAAAACCGAAAGTAAGAAAATTACTGAACTAAGAAACAAAACTAAGAGCTGGTTTTATGAAAAAACAAAACCCAATAAAACTGATAAACTATTGGTTACTTTTATTTAAAAAAAAAAAAAAGAAAACCAAATTGCCAGGATCAAAAATGAAAGGAGCAAATTCACTACTAATGAAGAGGAAATTAAAGCAGTAATTAGGACGTATTTTGCCCAGTTGTATGGCAATAAATCTGACAATCTAAGTGAAATGGATGAATGTTCAGAAAAGTATAAATTGCTCAGATAAACATAAGAGGAAATAGAATACTTAAACAACCGTCTTAGAAAAAGAAACTGAACAAGCCATCAACGAACTCCCTAGGAAAAAATCCTCAGGGCCAGATGGATTCACAAGTGAATTCCTTTTTTAAAAAAATAATGATTTCTTTTTAGTTTTCAACATTCACTTCTATAAACTGTAAAATTTCTCCCCCTCCCCAAGACAGCTTGCAATGTTATATGGGCTTTCACATACATTCCTATTAAACACATTTTTACATTAGTCATGTTGCAAAATTATATCTGAATCAGAAAAACCACAAGAAAGAAAAAAAAAACAAAACAAAACAGAAAATAGTCTACTTTGTTCTGCATTCTGACTCCAGAGTTCTTTTTCTGGATGTGGATGGCATTTTCCATCATGTGTCTTTTGGAATTGTTTTAGGTCCTTGCATTGCTGAGAAAGGCTAAGTATATCAAAATCAGTCCTCACACACTGTGGCTGTTTCTGTGTACAATGTTCTCCTGGCTCTGCTCCCCTCACTGAGTACCAGTTCATATAAGTCTTTCCAGGTTCCTCTGAAGTCTGCCTATTAATTTCTTATAGCAGAATAGTATTCCATTACATTAGTATACCACAACTTACTCAGCCATTCCCCAATTGATGGACACCCCCTTGATTTCCAGTTCTTGGCTACCACAAAAAGAGCTGCTATAAATATTTTTGTACATGTGGGTCATTTTCCTGTTTTTATGATCTCCTTGAATACAGTCCTAGAAATTGTACTACTGGGTCAAAAGGTATGCACATTTTTACACAAGTGAATTCTACCACACATTTAAAGAATATTTAATTCCAAAAATACATACACTATTTAGGAAAAAGGTGAAGGAGTCCTAACAAATTCTGTTCATGACACAAATATGGTGCTGATACCTAAATCAGGAAGAGCCAAAACAGAGAAATTAAACTATAGACCAATTTCCCTAATGAATACTGATGCAAAAAATTTTAAACAAAATATCAGCAAAGAGATTACAGTAACATATCACCAGGATCACACGCTATGACCAGGTGGGATTTAAACCAGAAATACAAGGCTAGTTCAAGTTTAGGAAATCTATCAGCATAACTGACGATATCAATAACAAAACCTAAAGAAATCATTATATTATTAGGGAATTAAGAAAAAACTTTTGAAACTTGAAAAGATTTATATGAACTGGTGAAAAGTGAAATGAGCAAAACTAGGAAAAACACTGCACATAGTAATAACAATATCATGTGAAGATCAACTATGAATGACTTAGTTCTTCTCAGCAATACAATGATCTAAGGCAAAGGACTCGTGATAGAAAATGCTATACACATCCAGAGAAAGAATTGATGGACTCTTAATATAGATCAAAGCATACTATTTTCACTTCATTTTTTCATAGGTTTTTCCTTTTGGTCTGTTTCTTCTTTCACAACTGTGACTAATATGGAAACATTTAATGACTGCACATATATAACCTATATCAAATTGTTTACCCTTTTGGGAAAAGGGGAGGGAAAAAATGTAAAATTAAAAATCTTGTAAAAACGAATGCTAAAAACTGTCTTTACATATAACTGGAAAAATACTATTAAAAAAAGAAAAAAAGGCTTTTGACAAAATACAACACCTATCCCTATTAAAAACACTAGAGAGCCTAGGACTAAATGGAGTTTTCCTTAAAATAAGTAGTATCTATCTAAATCTATTAGCAAGCATTATCTGTAATAGAGATAAGACAAAAAACTTCTCAATAAGATCAGGAAAGAAGCAAAGGTGCCCCTTATCACCACTAATACTCAATAGTGTTCTAGAAATGGTAGCTTTAGCAAGAGAGAAGAAAAAGAAATAGAAGGAATCAGAATAGGCAGTGAGGAACCAAAATTATCACTCTTTGCAGATGATATGATGGTATACTTAGAGAATCTGAGAGTATTAAACAAAAACTAGTTGAAGTAATTAACAGCTTTAGCAAAATTAGGGTATAAAACAAACCCACACAAATGATCAAGATTTCTATTTATTACCAACAAAGCTCAGCAGCAAGAGAAAGAAAATTACATTTAAAATTACTGTAGACAATATAAAATATTGGATGTCTATTTACATCAAGACAAATCCAGGAATTATAAGTGAACATAATTACAAAACTACTTTCCACACAAATTAAGTCAGATCTAAAGAACTGAAAAAATATAATTTGCTCATGGATAGGCTGAGCCAGTATAAAGATGACAATTCTACTCAAATTAATTTACTTATTCAATGCCATGACAAACTACCAAAAAGTTATCTGACAGAATTAGAAAAAATAACAACAAAATTCATTTGGAAGAAAAAAAGATCAAGAATACCAAGAAAATTAATGAAAACAAATGGGATAGAAGGTGCTAGCTATACCAGACCTCAAACTATATTATAAAGGAGTAATCATCAAAACTCTCTGGTACTGACTAAGAAAAAGAGTAGTAGATCTATGGAATCAATACAGTACATAAGACTCAGGTAGTAAGTGACAATAGTAATCTGTTTGATAAGCCCCCAAATCACAGCTTCTGGGACAAGAATTTACTATTCAACAAAAACTGCCAGGAAAACTAGAAAACAGAATGGCAGACACTAAGTGTAAATCAACATCTTACAACGTATACCAAGATAAAATAAAAAACATGACACTCAGTTTTCCTGGGTAGGTGATTCTTAGTATCCCAACTAATGAAATATTAAAAAAGTACTGAGATAAGGGGCTTAATGTCAGGTGGAACAGGCAAGTGAAAGTTGCCCGTAGGGATGCTCCTGAATGGATGCTCCTGTATCCAAGTTCCTCACACCTTCAGGGAGAACAGGAAATTGGCCAAACCCAGCTCAGATTAAAGAAATACACAGATGAGATTACAGACTTCATATCTGACTATATATCGGAAAAATGGATCAAATACTGTTACCAGGGCATTGACCAATACTGGGGCGGAGGCCTCCCTTATTTAGGGGAACCCCAACAATTTTAAGTATGGAACCTCTATTACCATCATAGTACCAGGGGCTGAAATATCATCCAGACAAGTCAAACTAACAATGAAAATTAGACAATTACCTAAGAAAAAATATACCGTGGTTATTGTACCCATTCCATTGGAAGATATATATTGAGAGGTATGGCACTGAATTTACTTGACGGAAGATACCAATTTGCAGTAAGAAAGATAGGAATTAATAGTGGGAAAAATAAAAATGGACTCAATCACTTTACCTGAACCTTCTGAACTAATTACTTTAAAGTAGTACCATGTGCCAGGTGAGCAAAATGAAATTAACAACACTATAAAGGAATATGTGGAAGCAATAGTGTTAGTCCCTATAACAACACAACAGAATAATCCTGTCTGGCCAGTATGAAAATCAGATGGGACATGGAGAATGAAAGTGTATTATAGACAAATGAATAAGCTGACTCCTCCCTTGTATGCTACTGTTCCAGATACCATCACCTTAATAGGAAGGATCCAGAAATATGATGGGACTTGGTATGCAATTATTGATTAGTCAATTCTTTCTTCACCATCCCAAAAGACTTTAAAGAACGGGATCAGTTTGCTTTTGCTTGGAAGGGCAGACAATATACTTTCACCCGCTTGCCACAAGGATGTTTGCATAGCCTCACTATTTGTCATAGGACTGTGGTTTAACATTTGCACGAATTAAAGCAATCTGGTGTACAGCTTACCCCATTACATTGATGACATCATGATACAGGGAAAAAATGTAAAAGACATGGAGAAGAGTTTGACACTTTTTTTTTTCTTTTTGGAGGGTAATTGGCGTTAAGAGACTTGCCCAAGGTCACACGGCTAGTTTTTGTGTTAAGGGTCTGAGGCCAAATTTGAACTCAGGTCCTCCTGACTCCAGGGCGGGTGCTCTATTCACTGCACTACCTAGCCGCCCCAGAGTTCGACACTTTTGACTGAACATATGAAAAGTAAAGGATGGGAAATTAACCCTGCAAAGATTCAAGCATCAGCTTAAAATGTGAAATTTGGGGAATATAATGGAAAAAAAGGCTGCAAGAGATTCTTTCACAAGCTTGACAAAAGATTCAGGATTTTCCTATCCGTACCAATAAGACAGAGGAACAAAAGTTTATAGGATTTTTTGGATGTTGGAGACATCACATACCGCATCTGGAACAGATTTTGAAACCCTTATATAGATACTCAGAAGAAATATGAATTTGACTGGGGACTTGAGCAGAGTAAAGCTTTTGAAGAGGCCAAAGCTGCTACACATTTGGCTCTAAAGTTATGGCCTATGCAAAATGGCCCTGTGGAATTAAAAGTAACTGTACAGGATGATTATACAAACTGGAATTTATGGCAGAAATAACAAAGCTGAAAAGTACCCTTAGGATTTTGATCTAAGAAACTTCCTTCATTTGGAGTTTAATATACACCTTTTGAAAAGCAGTTATTAGCTGCATATTAGGCTTTAGTAGAGACTGAACAACTGACTTTGGGCCATGAAGTGATAGTAAGGCCTGGAATCCCGACGATGACCTGGGTATTGAATACCCTAACTTCTCCCAGAACTGGACATGCACAAGAAGCCAGCATAATTAAATGGAAATGGTATATTCAAAATAGAGCTAAAACAGGCAAAAGTGGAGTTTCTGCTCTACATTGATACTGAGGGAAATGATGCACCCCCTGAACCAAAGCAACAATTGGTATAGGCCTTGGTAAAATGGAACGATAGTTATGATGAATTAAGTGAAGAAGAGAATAAACACGCATGATTTATTGATGGTACAGTACAATATTCGGGCCATAAAAGACACTGGAAAGTAATGGCCTATAACCCATGTAGTAGGTGGACTTTGGAAAGTACTAGGTGGAAGTAGTCATTTATTACTTCTTGAATGATATATCCAGTCTCTCTCCTTTTTATCTCTTCCCTTGGTTATGTTTCATAGGTTTTAGTGGTTCTCAAATTATCTCCTTCAAGTCTCTCAGACTCACAACTTTAGTGTTATGCTTGAACTCTCTTCTACTCACACCACATATCTACCGTCAAATGACATCTCACAAAAATATCCCCTTCTCTGCACTCACAGAACTACCACCCTAATAGAGTCCTTCATCACCTCAAACCTAGACTATTGCAGTTGTCTTTTGGTTTGTCTTTCTGTTTTAAATCTTTCCCTAATGCAATTTATCTTCCACTTAGCTGCCAAAGCCATCTTCCTAAAATGCAGTTCAGAACATGACACTCCCCACTCCGAAAAAAACAAACAAACAAAAAAACCTTTATTGGCTAACTCTTATCTATGGGATCAAATATGTTCTCTGGTTTTTAAATCCCTTTACAAACTGAGCCCTTTTTACCTTTCCCTCAAATTGTTCCTCATATATGATACCTCATTTCTTGACTCTGTTCCTCTTAACTGGATATCTAACATTCCCAGAAAGTACTCTTTCTTCATATCTTACTTCCTGGCTTCCCTGGCCTCCTTTCAAGGCTCAAATCAACTAAGACCTTCTAAAAGAGGCCTTTTTCTGGTCTCCCCCATTGTTAGTGCCTTTTCTTTCAAATTACCTCTCATTTATATTACAGAAAATTTGAGCAAATATAGTTATTGTAAGCTATCCCCCTTCCCCCACCCCTGCCATTAGAAAGTGAACTCCTCGGCTAGGTGGAGCAGTGAGTAGACTGCTGGCCCTGGAGTCAGAAGGACCTGAGTTTCGTTCTGGCCTCAGACACTTACACACAAACAAAAACCTAGCCATGTGACCTTGGGCAAGTTACTTAACCCCAACTGCCCTCCAAAAAGCAAAAAAAAAAAAAAAGAAGAAGAAGAAGAAGAAGAAGAAGAAGAAGAAGAAGAAGAAGAAGAAGAAGAAGAAGAAGAAGAAGAAGAAGAAGAAAAAAGAAAAAGAGAGAAGAGAAACTTTCCCATTTCTCTGTATCCTAAGCTCCTTAACATAGTACCAAGTACACAGTAAGCCTTTGATAAATGCTGGTGCTGCTAATAAAAAGCACTGCAGGCTTCTGGCTTGTTTATCTGCATGTGTGCTGGCTTTGGGGGGACTCCTTTCCTAGAGCCTGCAGGTTTTGAGCTGTCTTCTTGGACATTTGGGCTAGATGAAAAGTACTTATGCTTTTCTTGGATTTCCTGATCACTGTTTTGTCTGGT
The DNA here is from genome assembly GCA_011680675.1 of Gymnobelideus leadbeateri. Taxonomy (NCBI): domain Eukaryota; kingdom Metazoa; phylum Chordata; class Mammalia; order Diprotodontia; family Petauridae; genus Gymnobelideus; species Gymnobelideus leadbeateri. The sequence goes on along the minus strand of WOXC01011545.1, from coordinate 96,980 downwards.
GCTCTTTTTAGATCTTTGGTGGAGTACATGTGTTAGAAATGGGCCCTTTTATGATGTTCACTCAGTCATCTTGAGTTCCAAATTTCTCCCTATTACTCTCCTACACCCCACCCTGAGATGGCAAGCATACTGATTATTCCTTTCCCCAAGGCCCTTTCTTTCTAACAAAGTAAGAAAAAATAACAAATAAGCAAAACCAACCAATGCATTGGCTGTATCTGTCAATTCTACAACATAAAAACATTCCGCAAGACAAAAATTTTTCTATAAAAATCAAGATCTAAAGAACAAGCTCGGGCAGCTAGGTGGCACAGTGAATCACAGTGAATAGAGCACTGGCCCTGGAGTCAGGAGAACCTGAGTTCAAATCTGGCCTCAGACACTTAATACTTGCTAGCTGTGTGACCTTGGGCAAGTCACTTAACCCCAATTGCCCTGCCTTCCCCACTCCAAAAAGCAAAAAAAAAAAAAGAAAAAGAAAGAACAAGCTCTACTCCTATTGTTACAGGACTCTAGTCTGCATACATGACCACGAAAGCCTTCCCACTCGAGCCTCTGAAGATGTGTAGATTATGACGGCAAACAAGAAATTCCCCTCTGCTTAAATTCTTATTTCCTTGGGAATTCTAGAATAGGTAGAACTTTATATAGCTATCCCCCTTGGCTGTCATACTGCAACCTTGGAGACAATATGCAGGCTGAAGCCAATAATGATTTCTGGCAGGATACTGTAAATAAATACTGATTTTACTTTCTGCCAAACCCTAAAAGCTCTGATTACAGTAAGTTCCAAATTCCCAATTAGATTTTATCCTTTACAGTCTACATCCCTGATAACTATTGTCTTCTGTCTCTTTTCTGCCTTTTGTAGCTAAACTCTTAGAAAAGGCTCCACTTTTCTTTTCTCACTTTCTTCCTAACCACTTTGAATCTGGCTTCTGATCTCAACACCAGCCATCAAAAATGCTCTCTCCAAAGTTACTAATGATCCCTTATTTGCAAAATCTAATCGCCTTTTCTCAATCCTCATTTTTCTTGACCCCTCTTCAGGCTTCAAAAACTTGTTTACCCTTTACTTCTTGATTTTTTTCTTCTCATCAAGTTTTTGGGACACTATTTTATCCTAGTTCCCTTCTTACCTATCTGATTGCCCTATTTGTTTCCTTCACTTGAGCTTCATCCAAATTATGCCCCTCTAACAGTAGGTGTCCCTCAGGTCTTTGTTCTGGGTCCTCTTCTCTTCCCCCTCTATATTACTTCACTTGGTGATCTCATTGGCTTCAGTGGGTTTACCATCTCCAAGCTGGCAATTCTCAAATCTATCTTTCCTGCCCCAATCTCTTTGCTGACCTCTCACATCTCCAGCTGCCTTTCACACATGTCAAACTGAATTCCAAAAGACATCTTAAACTCAAGATCTCTAAAACAGCACTTATCCCTCCCCCTAAACCCTTCTACATTCCCTGTTACTAAAGAGGGCAATTCCATTCCCCCAGACCCACAAGCTTAAAATCTTATGAGTTATCTTCAGTTCCTCACTACCTCATGCCTCCAGTTTTTTACACCTTATTCCATGCCATATACTCCTGACCCTTGCATCCTGGCAATTCTACAAACAAGACACTCCAAGAGGCTCCTGGCATTCTCTCTCTCATGCCTGGAATACTCTCCATCCTTAATGTCAATCCTACTGGATTGACCTTTCTGGCTTCCTTTAAATTCCAATTAAAATTCTTTCTTCTATAGGAAACCTTCCCCAATCCCTTTTGATTCTCGTGCTTTCCCTCTGTTAATTATTTTATTTATCCTGTAAACAGCTTGCTCTTTATATGTTTGTTTGGATGTTATTTCCATCATTAGATTATAAGCTCCTTCAGGATGGGGACTATCTTTTGTGTTTTTTTTTCTTTTCTTTTTGCTTTTTGGAGGGCAATTAGGGTTAAGTAACTTGCCCAAGGTCACACGGCTAGGTTTTTGTTTGTGTGTGCGTTAAGTGTCTGAGGTCAGATCCGAACTGAGGTCCTTCTGACTCCAGAGGCAGTGCCCTACTCACTGCGCCACCTAGCTGCCCCGTTCTGTGTCCTTCTGCATCCCTAACACTTAGCACAGTTTCTAGTATATAGTAGACATTATTAATAAATGTTTACTGACTGAATGAAGTTGGTTATTTCTAACCCAGTATATGTTTTATCATGGAAAAATTAATATTGGTCACTATTTAGCCCAGTCCAGTAAATCCTAAAGTAACTAAAAATATGGTTGAAATCTGACACACTTGAAATAAAAATAAGAAAGAACAGTAATAATTTACACTTCTGTATCACTTTAGATTTTACAAAGTGCTTTCTTCACAAAAGTTCTAGAAGACAAGAAGTATAAAATTTATTTTCTTCAAATAAGGAAACTGAGGTTCAGAGAAACTAAGACAAACTGATTTCCCTAATGTACCATAGTTGGTAAGTGACAGGGCCAGGAGGTAAATCTAGGTTTTCTGACTCCAAGTGAGTTCAATTCTTTTTTTATGTTTTACTAATGCTTGGGGGGAAAAAGATGTCATTTCCCAGTACTGACTCTCCCTCCTTATGATCAAAAGAAGTACAGTTAAACAAAACAAATGATAAAGTGATCATGTTCAAATATATAGGTACTATTCACAATCTATACTTGAGCACTTCTTGAAGAATAATCTGTTAGGGACAGAGCCAAGATGGCATAAAAGCAGGAACTTGCTTCAGTTTATGCCCCAATCACCTCCAGTACCTGTAAAAAGTGATTCTAAACAAATTTTAGATCTATAGAACCTACAAAAAGACAGAGTGAATACATCTCCAGCTGAAGTCAGTCTGGCAAGCTGGTCTATTGCACCAGACTAGGAGTGGAGCACAGTTTCATATGGTTAGTGCCTGCAGAGATGAGAGGCACAGACCATGCTAGAGCAGACTTCAGGGGGCTGAATCACTAGCAGCTGTGGTGGTTTCCAGACTCTGTTGGGCCTGAGTGAGAGAAGAGTGTAGTCTGCTGCTGATCCTGAGGTGGCAGAGGTGGCAGCAACTGCAGTAGTGTGGCAGCTGCTTTCAGAGCTCCAGACCCACACCTGGTAGGGGGACCAAGGGACTGACTGGAGGACAATTGCATGAATCTCTTTGCTGGTGCTGAGGCAGGATTCTCTTGCTTTGCCCTGCTTAGATGTGGATTTCAGTCTTGGGAGGGAATCCTGGGGTGAGGACGAGCATTGGCGTTGCAGAGTTTATAGTGGCTGTGTAGAGGGAACCCTCCTCACAGTTCTAAGGCAGATACCTAGAAGTAGCTCTGACAACAGCTGTGCAAAATCCCCAGAAATTTGGGACATGGCACTCTTCACTCTGGAAGTAGAGTTCTACAGTGGCAAAGAGTTCAAAAGTCAAGATAATTGACTGGCAAAATGAGCAAAACAGAGGAAAAGAAATTAGATTATAAAATTGCTCTTTGGCGACAAAGAAGATTAAAACATAGAACCAGAAGAAGACAACAAAGTCAAAGCTCCTGCATCAAAAGCCTCCAAGAAAAATATGAATTGGTTGCAGGTCATGGAGGAGCTCAAGAAGGATTTTGAAAATCATCAAGAAAAACTGTGGTGAGCTAAAGAGGCCTGAGCCAGGACTTCAGATAATTACCCTGATATCAGTGGACCTGAACAACAAAGACCTCTTCGAGATGCGACTTTTCACTAAGTCAGCTCCGGAGTTCTTTTGATATGGGTTACACTTATAAGGATGGTATTTGAGTTCTGAGGCTAACAGGCTCTGCCCCAAGACATATCTGATTTTGCACTTGGGTATCTTTGGGTGGCCAGCTCTAAACGTGTTGACTTTTGAGGATTGCACTTCAGCCTTGAAGTCTGCTCTCAACTGTATCCGTTTATGACTGTGGCTGCATTAGCAGGTACCTGAGGCCTAGATCAAAGGGCTTACCCTAAGACTTTAGTCTCCTAGATAAGAAATCCTTATCAAATTATCTATTCCATGCTACTTCCATACAACAGACTAAGGTAATGATTAGAAAACTTGAGTCCCCTTTCTTTGTCTCATTGCTCTATAAAAACCTTTCCCTGAGTATCAATAAATGGAGTTCATGGTTCTTCCTTGAGCTACCCACATAGCCTGGTCATTTCTTATTCACGTCTCTGAATCATGCTAAGTGCTGGACACTGAGCAGCCCACGGCAAAAAACAGAGGAAAAATTGAGAAGAGAAATGAGAATGATGCAAGAGAATCATGAAAAGAAAGTCAACAACCTGACTGAAGAAAATAACACCTTAGAAAATAGATTAACTCAAATGGCAAAAGAGGCCTAAAAAGCCAACGAGGAGAAGAATGCCTTAAAAAGCTGAATTTGCCAGATGAAAAAAGAATTTCAAAAGCTCACTGAAGAGAATAATTCCTTCAAAATTAGATTGGAGCAAATAGAAATTAATGATTCTATGAGAGATCAAGATACTATTAAACAGATCCGAACAAATGAAAAAATAGAAGGCAATGTGAAATATCTCATTGGAAAAACCACTGACCTGGAAAATAGATCCAGGAGTAATAATTCAAAAATAATTAGACTACCTGAAAGCCATGATCAAAAAAAGAACCTAGAAATCACACTTCAAGAAATTCTCAAGGAAAATTGCCCTGATGTTTTAGACCCAGAGGGCAAAAGAGAAATTGAAAGAATTCACCAATCACCTCTTGAATAAGATCCCATAAAGAAAACTCCTAGGAATATTATAGCCAGGTTCCAGAATTCCCAGATCAAGGAGAAAATATTATAAGCAGCCAGGAAGAAATAATTTAAATACTGTGGAAACACAATCAGGATAACACAGGATCTACCAGCTGCTACATTAAGAGACTGAAGTGCTTGGCATATGATATTCTGGAGATCAAAGGAGCTAGGATTAAAACCAAGAATCACCTACCCAGCAAAACTGAGTATCATTTTTCAGGGGAAAATATGGTCATTCAATGAAGTAGAGGACTTTCAAGCATTCTTTTTTCTTTTTAAAGCAATTGGGGTTAAGTAACTTGCTCAAGGTTACATGGCTAGTTATTTATTTATGTGTAGGTGCTAATTTTCTGAGGCCAGGAACTGATTCCCAGTCCTTCCAACTCCAGGGCCTGCACTCTTACTCACTGCGCCACCTAGGTGCCCCAACTTTCAAGCATTCTTTTTTTTTTTTTACTTCAAATCTTAATTTATTCATTTTTAAAGGGGTATAGTAACACTTGTTTTAATCTCATAGGGTTTTTTTTTCTTTTTTTTTTCCCCAAATGCTTTATTAACTTCTGGTTTACATCATTCATTTCAGTTAGATTTTGAGTTACAATTTTTCCCCATTTTTCCCCTACCCACCACCCCAGAATGACAGTCATACAGGATATCCCCTCATCCAATCTGCTCTCTCCCATCTCTTCTCCCATACCCCCTTTAACTTTTCCAATAGGGCACATTGCCTGCACATATTATCTCCCAATTATATGCAAAATAGTATTAATCATAGTATTTATATATATATTTTTAAATTTGATTTTAAAAGGGAGATAAACAACTCAGTATATGCTGTACATGTGTAGCTGTGCAAAACATTACCATAGTAGATATATTGTAAAAGACTGACTATAATTCCCTGCCTCCCATCCCACCTTACACCTTGTCCACTCCCCATCTTGATCCTGTCCCTTTTCAAAAGTAGGTGCTTCCAATATCCCTATGCCCCAGCCCGCCCTCCTCTCCACCACCTTCCCCCATCCTCCTCTCCCCCTAGCTCCTGTAGGGTAGGACACCCTATTTAGTATTCATGTCATTCTCTCCCTGGTCCAAATTCGATGAAAATAAGGTTTTGGCTTTTTGCCTTCCTGTTCTTCCCCTCCCCTGCAACCACCTTCCCCTGCCTCCTCTACAAGAGACAGTTCACCCCATTGTCTCTCCCCATTCCCCCTCACCACATTACTCTCTCACCTCTTAACCTCACCTTTTAAGTATCATCCCTTCCTATTAAATTCGACCTGTGTCCTCTATCTATGTATGTCTGAAAACATATATACACACATTCACATGTGTATTCATATGCCCATATACCCTTCTTCAACTATTTTCATACTGAGAAAAGTTTCATCAGTTACAGTTATTGTTTTTCCCTGTAGGAATGTAAATAGTTCAACTTTGGTAAGTTCATAGTGATTTCTTTTCCCTGTTTACCTTCTCAAGCATCTCTTGCTTCTTGTATCTGAATGTCAAATATTCTATTCAACTCTGGTTTTTACTCAAGAATGCTTGAAAGTCCTTTATTCCACTGAATGACCAAATTTTCCCCTGAAACATTATACTCAGTTTTGCTGGATAGGTGATTCTTGTTTTTTTTTTTTTTTAAAGCAATTGGGGTTAAGTAACTTGCTCAAGGTTACACAGCTAGTCATTATTTATGTGTGGGTGCTCATTTTCTGAGGCCGGTTTCGATCTTGGGTCATCCCAACTCTGAGGCTGGTGCTCTTACTGTGCCACTTAGCTACCCCATGATTCTTGATTTTAATCCCAGGTCCTTTGACCTGTGGAATATCATATTCCATGCCCTTTGGTCCCTCAGTGTAGAAGCTGCCAGATCCTGTGTTAACCTGATTGTGTTTCCACAATATTCAAAATGTTTCTTCCTGGATGCTTGTAATATTCTCTCCTTCATCTGGGAATTCTGGAACTTGGCTGCAACACGGCAATGTGGCGCAAGCTGCGCCGGCTTCTTAGCAGCTTCTCGCCCCCAGGGGAAGAAGCCGATGCATTCTCCCAACCAGTCCCAAAGTCCATAGGGCACTAACCTCTCACTTTGCCCTAGGCATCTATGTGTTGATAATTCTGGAAATACCACAGATCTTGGTGTTCTGGGGTCCCTCCAGCTGGCTGCTGGTCTGGCCGCCCTTGGGCTAAAACCACAACTCCCACAGGCCTGCCCAGAATGCTGCGCTGGAAGCTCACAGAGAGCTGTGCTGGTGGCTCCTAGAGCACTGCGCTAGCCACTCCCTGCCGGGCTGCTGGGCTGCCCTCAGCAGGAGGTTAGCTTCTCTGTGTCATTTTGTGGGTTCTGGAGCTCCAGAGGTCGTTCAGAGTACCCCTTTTACATAATTTTTAAGTGGTGTGGGTTAGAGCTCCTCGGAAGTGCTGTTTCTACTCTGCCATCTTGACTCTGCCCCCTGACTTTCAAGCATTCTTGATGAAAAAAGCCAGAGTTGAATAGAAAATTTGACATTCAAATACAAGAAGGAAGAGAAGCATGAGAAGGTAAACAGGGAAAAGAAATCACAAAGGAACTTATCAAAGTTGAACTTGTAATTTATGAAACTTTTCTCAGTACGAGGAAAGTTGAAGGGAATATAAATGAATATATATATATATGTCTATATACAAGGGTATATGTGGGTATGAATACATATGTGAGTGTATTTATGTGTACAGGTATACATAGAAAGAGGACACATGATAAACTGAATAGGAAGGAATGATTTTTAAAAGGTGAAATTGAGAGGTGAGAGAGGAATATAATGAAAGGAGAAAGGGAGAGACAGAATGTGGTAAATTATCTCATATAGAAGAGGCAAGGGATAACTGTCAATATGGGGGAAGAACAGGGACGAAAAAGGGAATGGGGGGCGGCTAGGTGGCGCAGTGAATAGAGCGCCGGCCCTGGAATCAGAAGGACCTGAGTTTGGAGCCGGCCTCCAACACTTAATCCACACAAACAAAAACCTAGCCGTGTAACCTTGGGCAAGTTACTTAACCCCAATTGCCCTAAAGGGGCGGCTAGGTGGCACAGTGAGTAAGAGCGTTGGCCTTGGAGTTGGGATGACCCGAGATCAGATCCGGCCTCAGAAAATGAGCACCCACGCATAAATAATGACTAGCTGTGTAACCTTGAGCAAGTTACTTAACCCCAATTGCTTTAAAAAAAAAAAAAGGGAATGGGTCAACCTTACTCTCATTGAATTTGGCTTAGGGAGGGAATGACATACACACGAAATTGTGTATCTTGCCCTACAGGAGAGTAGGGGGGAAGGGAATGAAAAGGGGGGACAGGATAGTTAGAAGTATGCACTTTTGAAAGGGGAAAGGGTCAAAGTAGAGAATAAAACAAGGGGGGAAGGATAGGATGGAGGGAAATACAGTCAATCTTTCACAATATATCCACTACGGAAATGTTTTGTGTAACTACACATGTACAACCTATATTGAATTGCTTATCTTCCCAGTAAGGGTAAGTGACAAGGGAGGAAGGGAAAGAATCTGGAATCCATCTTGCCCTACTGGAAAGTTGTAGTGGGGATGGGGGAGGATATAGGAGAGAGCAGATTGGGGAAGAGGGTATAAAGTGGGATCACTAACTTGGTGTGGTGGTAGGGGGAAAATGGGGAGAAAATTTGTAACTCAAAATTCTTGTGGAAATGAACAATGTAAACTAAAAATAAACATAAAATTTCATTAAAAAAAACCAAACCAACTCAAGAACCACCTACCCAGCAAAACTGATTCAATGAAATAGAGCCCTTTCAAATATTCTTAATGAAAAGACTAGAGCTGAATAGAAAATATGATTTTCAAATACAAGAATCAAGAGAAGCAGGAAAAGGCAAACAGGAAAGAGAAATCATAAGGAACTTATTAAAGTTGATCTGTTTACATTCCTACATGGAAAGACAATATTTACAACTCATGAGACTTTTTTTCAGTATTAGTGCAATTGAAGGAAATGTGTGTGTGTATGTTTGTGTGTATATGTATATGTGTGTGTCATATATATGAATGTATAAATGTGTGTCTACACACATACACACAGAGGCCACAGGGTGACTTGAATAGAAAAGGATGATATCTAAAAAATAAAATTAAGAAGTGAGAGAGGAATATATTGGGAGAAGGGGAAAAGAAGAGATAGGATAGGGTAAATTATCTCACATAAAAGAGGCAAGAGAAGGCTATTACAATGGGAGGGGAAGAGCAAGGAGGTGAATGCACATTGTCAACCTTACTCTCATTGGATTTGGATTAAGGAAGCAATAACATACACACTTAACTGAGTATCTTGTCGGGGGTAAGTCAGGGGTATAAGGGCGGGGGATGATAGAAGCCAGGGTAGACTGAGGGAGGGGATAGTCAGAAGCAAACACTTTTGTAAAGGGACAGGGTCAAAGGAGAAAATAGAATAAAAGGGGGCGGGATAGGATGGAGGGAAATATAGTTAGTCTTTCACAATATGACTATTATGGAAATGTTTTGCATAACTATACATGTATAACCTATATTGAACTGCTTATCTTCTCAATGGGAGTAGATGAGGAGGAAACAAGGGAGAGAATCTGGAACTCAAAGTTTTAAAAACAAATTCTAAAAAATGTTTCTACTTGCAACCAGGAAATAAAGCTATAAAGACAATGGGGTATAGAAATCCATCTTGCCCTACAAGAAAGTAAGGGGAAAGGGAGTTGGGGTGGGGATGAGGTAGATAGAAGAGAGGGAAGACTGGGGGAAGGGGTAATCAGAAGGCTTGCAATCTTGGGGTGGGGGGTAGGGGAGAGAGGGGGAAAATTTGGAACTCAAAATCTTGTGGAATGAATGCTGCAAACCAAAATAAATAAATAAAAATAGGGAGGAAAAAGAGAGAAAGTTGTATCAGTTCTCTAGAACTAAGTCAAGTCAATGTACTGATTTAAGTTCTGATGACTTTTAATATATTTTTTTTCCTTTATGCTACTGTTGTCCCTGTGTATATTATTTTCATGGATCTATTTAAGCAAATTCAAGATAATTAATGAATGTCACTTGTTAAGGTCCTACCATGTGTCATAGAAGCAATAAATATGAGCTTGACAGACTTCAGGAGATAGTGAAGGATAAAAGAGCCTGTTATGCTATGGTCTGTGAGGTCACAGAATCCAACACAATTGAACAACATTCCCTATATTGGTACAGTATACAACTCATTCATACCTTTCTCATCTTGTCTGTATTCTACTACAGATTCTTTTGCTTTTTTTTTTTTTTGGAAAGGGGAAGGTAGGGCAATTGGGGTTAAGTGACTTGCCCAAGGTTACACAGCTAGTTTTGTGTTAAGGGTCTGAGGCCAGATTTGAACTCAGGTCCTCCTGACTCCAGGGCCGGTGCTCTTTCACTGTGCCACCTAACTGCTACACTACTACAGATTCTTTAGAGAGGAACTACATTACATAAAAGGGATCTTCTAGGTTGTTATTGCTATTTTTTTAAACCATGTTGAGGGAAACAGAGCAGCACTTGGACTATCCATCTGTTATTTTTTGCTCTCAACAAATAACTGATTCACCTTTTCCAATTATACATTTTTTTCTGGATGATATTCCGAATCTCCTAAGATTCCCAATATGCTACAACCTACTTACACCTCTCAATCATCTCTTAATTGCTTATTAGGTCATTTTCCACTAGGATTCTTCAGAGATCATGATGATTCACAACCATATAGCATCAACACAGAAACACTGATGTTAAAAAAATAAATGGAACCAAAAAATCCTAACATTAATTGAGAAACATTTCATTTCTCCTGAATGTTGGCATTAAAGAAAAGCTAATTTAATTTTAGGCAGGAGAGGCAGCAGGTGAAAATTTATCAGAGATTCTAGAGAGGATGTCTAGGCATTAAATTTTTAAATTTAATTTGTGTTTTACATCAAAATATTTTTTAAAGGTTTCATCCTTTTCTTTTATCTTTATATAAAAGGCAGTGCCCTTTAATCTCATTCCCAGAACTGAACCCTCCTTATAACAAAGAAAAAATACTCAAAACTAACTGATATATAGTGGCCACATCTGACTGCATATGCCACATTTCATATCCATACCACCACCACTCCCCTAAATTGTTATTGAGAGGAAGGAGAAGTATTTCATAATCATTTCTCTGGAATTGAGATTGCTCACTACAATTAAACTCTCTGGGTATTTTCAAGAACTTTTCAGGAAGATAGTTTTGCTTTTTTCTCAGGTATGACTCATTTTAAATGATACCTATATTGAGGAAAAGACACATGTATCACTTCCACTGTATAATTTGTAATTGGGGTCTTTATTTGGCACACAAATAGTACAAAGAAAAGGTCAGAGAGCACAGGGGAAAGAATTTAAAGATGTATATGTCAACAAGTAATAAAGAAATTTCTAATGCAGAGTTAATTGAGCTGTGAAAGAAAAGTAGAGAGTAGGGTTTGTATATAAACATTAAGGCAGAAAAATACTGGGCGGAGCCAAGATGGCGGAGTAGAAACAGCTCTTCCAAGCCTCTCTGCCCCCAGATTCCCCACAAACTATGTAAAAAAGGACTGTGAACAACTTCTGGAGCCCCAGCACCCACAGAATGACACAGAGAAGCTAACCTCCCGCTGAGGACAGCCCAGCAGCCCTGCAGGAAGGACCAGCGCAGCAGTCTGGGAGCCGGCAGCGCGCAGAGCGCAGAGCACAGGAGCCGAGCCCAGGTCCGCATGAGCCGAGGTTTTAGCTCAAGGGCGGCAGGGCCAGCAGCCAGCTGGAGGAACCCCAGAACACCAGGAGCTGTGGCGATTCCAGAATTATCAACATAGACATGCCTAGGACAAAGTAAGAGTGTTGTATAAATTGGTCTCCTGGTTCCTCTCACTTCATTCTACTTCAGGTCATAGAAATTCTCTAAATCTATCCCTCTCATAATTTCTTATGTCACAATAATATTTCATTACATTCATGTGTCATAATTGGTTCATCTCTTCTCTGATTAGTGGACATCTATCTTGTTTGCAGTTCTTTGCTACAATAAAAGTTCTTCTACAAATAAAAAAAAAAATACTGGTCAGATATAGCTCTCCATACTAGACAGCAGGTGTTACCATCAAAACAAAACTGGGAGGCTGTTGTCTGAAGCAGCTGAGATAGGGAACCATCAGTCATTTCTAAGCTACTAGCCACTCATGAGAAGATTGTTTCAAGTCATGTGTTTGTAATTCAGCAAAAGTCTGAAAAATATTCTCCATAAATTTAAAGGCAGCATACTGTAGTGATTAGAGGACTGAAGCTGGAGTCAGAGAAACCTTGATTCAAAGCTCATCTCACACACTAGATCCTGGGCAAGTTGCTTCACCTTTCTGGGCCTCATTTTCCTCATTTGTAAAATGGGGTTAGACTTTTGACATTCTTTGCCTCTAAATCTATGATGTTATGACCTGTTATGATCACTGTCAAAGGAAACAACTTCAGGATTCCTTGAAGATAACCAGTCATGAGCGGGAGTTTAGCTGTTTCTTTGAGGCAGTCAGGTGGCACTGTGGATAAAGCACTAGACCTGGAAGCAAGGAAGACCTGAGTTCAAATCCAATCTCAGACATACTTATTAGTTGCATGAACTTGAGCAAGTCATTTTGAGGATAAGAGCACCTACCTCTCAGGGTTGTTGTGAGGATCAGATAAGATAATATTCATTAAGTACCTGGCACAGAGTAAGCACTGTACAAATGCAAGCTATATCATTACCATTACTACCACTATCATCTACAGGGGGACATTTCCCAATGGTGAAGGGCCTACTTTAGTCATTCCACAATGGACCAGAGCATTCTACCATTCTATAGCCCTCTCCAATATAAAATACCATCACCTGTTGTTATTCTACCCTGTTGCAGCTTTCCCATTATTCCCTCCTCTGATTCCTCTGTTCCCACTTTCCTGCTAAATCTCATTACTTCTATTATAGTTCTCAAAACTCTTCCTAATGCCATTTCCTTCTGTTCTGGTACAGACTGTACACTCATGTAGCTTTCCTTCCTTTGCAAGGCTTTATCCTTTAATTCTGTAACAGTAGACACAATTGTTCCTTTTACTTCAAAAGTCTGTGATTCTGAGACAAGCAAGCCTTATTTATCTTCAATACTGACAAGATGGGTCAAGATTATCCAGGACAGGGGAGGGAAGAGATTAGCCAGAGGTCCTCTGGGTTCAGCCAGGAAAGGCTTGCTCACATTGATTTACACATCTGTTGCTGTTGTTAATATTGAGATGTGGCAGTAGGGAGTCAACATAATAGGAAAGAGCAGAAACCTCAGTTTCTCTTTGGATGAAGTCTTACATTTTTTCTACTGTGTCGGGAGTAAAAAAAAATGAACAATGAAAGCACGGCTTATGGTACACAGAAGATGATATAAAGTGCATATAGCAGACAAAACTACTCAACTCTTATCTGAATGGGCTGTCTTATCCCTTGGAGGTAGTCAAGAAGTCTTGAGATCTATAGTAGTAGCAATGACCTGGATAAAGGCACCAAGGACATGCTTATCAAATTTTCATAGAGACAAAATTGGGAAGAAAAGTTAATTCATTGAATAACATAGCTAGAACCTAAAAAGGAGATGACAGATGAGAAAATGAGTGGGGAACCAGTGGTCTCAAGGCCACATGTGACCCTCTAGGTCCTTAAGTGTGGCCTTTTGACTGAATCCAAATTTCACAGAACAAATCCAAGGGGATTTTAATCTACTGTTGGATTAGAACAATGGACTAGACCTACTAAAATGACATGAAAAAGTGAAAAACAGAAAATATTGCATTTCTACTTTTAAAAAAGTCAATTGCACATGTATAGAAGAGGTAAAACATGAATACAAAATTGTTCCTGTGAAAAAAGATCTGGAAGTTTTAGTGAACTACAAATTTAGTATGACTCAATAATGTCACATGAATGGAAACAGCAAGGAGACAGATTTTGTGCTCCTGAGGAGAAACTTACCAACAATTAGAGCTAGCTAAAAGTGAAGATCTTCTCTGTCACTTAATAGGCCCATGTGACCTGCTTTGAGCTTTGGTCCAGACCCCAATTTGAGTTACATGGAGCCCATGGTGGAAGGAGCTTGCCCAACAGGTAGAGCAGGAAGAGGGAGTAAGGCAAAGCTGAGGCAAAGCAGCTAGCATGAATGAGGTAGGGAGGAATTTTGCATAGGGGAGCTTGTTTGTGGGGAGGCATAACGGAGGAAAGGCTTGGGGATATTGGCACTCCTTGGATTGTTGACGTGTATAAACTTCTTTGTTATGGTGGAACTGGCTTTCTGAAATCTGAGTAAATATCTTGTTTTCATCTTTAAAAAAGAAAGTTATTTATATTTTACAATTCAACCCTGGAAATATGTTTGTATATTCATAGCTGCTGTTATGGGTATTACATTGGCAGTCTTGCTATGATTTTAAGCAGAGCCTGGATAACTATTTTTTTAAGGTTGTTTTAAGTGGGATTCCTGGCCAGTGTAAGTTAGATGAGATGATTTTCCATCCCTGAGAAGAAAGATTTTAGTAGCACATATATTAAAAACTGTCTCAGAGGCCGCTAGGTGGCACTGTGAATAGAGCACTGGCCCTGGAATCAGGAGGAACTGAGTTAAAATCCGACCTCAGATGCTTAACACTTACTAGCTGTGTGACCTTAGGCAAGTCAATTAACCACAACTGCCCTGACTTTCCCCCTCTAAAAAGCAAAAACAACAACAACAACAAAAAAACTGTCTCTAGTTCTGTCCTGTTCATTACTTTAATCAATAATTTATATGAAGCATAGCAGAAAGAGCTAGATTTGGGTTTTGCATACAAGCTCTAATACTAAATATGTGTCTATGGGAGTCTCTTTACCTCAATAAATCCATTTTCTAATCTGTAATTCTGGGAAAATAATACTTGTATTCCCTACATCACAAGGTCATTGTGAGGAAAACATTTTATAAATCTTAAAGCACCTCAGAAACATGAGTTATTGTCACTAATAAAAGAGTTTGAGGATGACAAAATTTGAGAAAAACAGTACACTGAATGACAGAATCAAGAATGAAAATTTAAGTTCTCTTAAGGGACTGAAAGAATGGGCAAAAGCCAACAAGAGGACATTGATCAGTCATAAAAATAATGTATTGCCTTTAGGTTAAAACCAACTAGATAAGCCCAGGACGGGAGAGCATTAGATTGCCTCATCACAGCTACAGACACAGACCAGTGCTGACATGCAGGTGTCTATCTCTGGTTCTGAAAGATGCCAACCTAGGCCCACAGAACATGAAAAGGAGAGTGATCTTAGAGCCAAAAGACGTGAGTTTGATTCCCCCCTCAGACGCTTAGTCATGTGACCCTTGGGTAAATCACTATGCCTCTTTGAGCCTCAACTTCCTCCTCTGTAAAATGGGGATGATAGTATCTATAGAACCTATACAATACACATTGAAGATTTGCTTTATTTAGAAAAATATTATTTAGATATGAGCTATTATTATAAATCTATGCATCATTTAATCTTTTGTTATCCTAATTTATTCGTAGCACAAGCAAGTCCATGTTACAGATATAGAAAGGCATCTATTGAGTCAATGGTCTAGCCTACAATGTGCTTCACCACACTTTAGAAAGAACACTGACAGACTGCTACATATGAAGAGGAACCAAGATGGTAGGAGGACTTGAGGTTATGCCATATCAAGATGGACTAAAAGAACTGGATCTTTTTAGTCTGAAAAAGAAAGGGCTTTGGGGGATGTGACTGATGTTTATTTAAAGAACTATTAAGTAGAAGAGTGTTTATCCTGGCTTTTCTTGGTCCAGGAGAGAAAAGTTGGGAATAATGGGTGGAAATTGCAGAGATGCAGATTTCAACCTGAAAAAAAACAAAACTTCCCAAGAATTAGAGCTGTTCCACTGTGGTGAGGTGATGGCCATCAGCAGGAGTGATGTCTTCACCACAGGAGGTTGTTCAGTGGAGGCTCAATAGTGATTCATCAGTGACGAATCCTAAAGAAGTATTGCTATTCAGATACGGGTTAGATGAGATAACCTCTGAGATACCTTTTTTATTTGACAGTTTTGGAGTCAATAAACTAAGGATGAACTTTAGTGAGGCTAGTCCTCCACTATAGTAAACAAAATTAATTTCTGGAGGGAATTGACATTCTGAGGGATCTAGGGAGGATGCCACAGGAAAAGAAATAATTTGAGAAGGAAATAGTAGGAGAACCCTACAGTTGAAAAACAGGACAGACGTTAAGAAAGGAGGGTGTAGAAAATAAAGCACCTTTCCTAAGACAATGGGTTACTACCACACTGGAAAATACTAATGTCTAGACAAGGGAGGAGCTCAAGGATTATTATTGTCCTCATTTTGGGACAGCATACTGATGGTTCTGTATACACTGTTGTACAAACAAGAAAGTATATCAGACAATGAACAAGCCCATCACCTCTGGCACCTTTGCTTCAGAGGAAGAAGAGAAAGAGTTATTGCAGCTACAAAGAGTTGTTGATCAGGTGGGTAGACAGGAAACTATGAGAGATGAGAAGGAAAATTTTCAATTATACTAATTAGGAAGCAATGCTGCTTTAGGTTGGGAAGAAGAGTATGTTATTATTATTATTGTAATGGATGTGTCATTTAGTTTTCTGGAGTTTTCGTTTCTTCAGCTATCCCTGGAATATAGATAAGAGGGAACAGAAGTGTTATGGAAGAAGCTGCAAAGAAGTAAAAGGGAAACCAAGAAGACCACAATGTAGGATGAGATACCCAAAAAATATGGAGAGACTGCTGAGCAATGTGAATATGTAGAAAAAGTCAGAGGTTAGAGATAAAGAAGAGACATCTGGGCAGAAGAACAAGGAGTACCTCAGACAATGGAAATGCCAGGAAACATTTAGGAGAAGGAATCAAAGAAATAAGATGGAGTATGCCAGGCAAAATATTTAATGTGGGGAAAGTGGTAGGTTAAAAGAATTTAACTCAATTCAGCAAGCATTATCAATTGCCTTCTGTGCTGAGAAAGATTAAAAGTTGAGTTAAAACACGGTCATTACACTAATGGAGTTTGCAATCTAGCAAATGGAATATAGCATATAGACAGTTAACAAAAATACACAGTTGCAAATTGGGTGCATTAGAAAGGGTAGACGAGAGGTGGCTATGTGACACAGTGAATAGAGTACTGGCCCTGGAGTCAAATCCAGCCTTAGACACTTAACACAAAAACTAGCTGTGTGACCTTGGGTAAGTCGTTAACCCCAATTGCCCTACCTTCCTACCTCCAAAAAAAAAGGGGGGGGGTAGACAAAATAGTACCTAAGGATTAAGGAACAGTAATAATAACAATAATAATAATAATAATGATACGTAAAAATAGATTACATAGCATCTACTATGTGCCAGGTGTTGTGCTAAGAATTTCACAATTGTTATCTCACTTGATCCTCACAATGACCCTGGGAAGTAGGGGCTATTATTATCGTCCTTTTACAGTGAGGAACCTGAAGCAGATAAAGGCTAAGTGATCTACCTGTCCAGGCTCATACAGTTACTAGCATGTGTCTGAGGACAGATTTGAACTCAGGTCTTCCTGACTCTAGGATGGGAGCTCTAGTCACTATGCCCTAGGATATAAGGTTATTTCAAAGAAATCCTTGACAATAACATAAGATGCATGTCCAATTGCCAATAGTACAGTAACAGAGATTCTACCTCCTCATTCACAGCAATTATATTTGCTCCTTGAGGATCATTATTCGTGAGCATATAATAATAAGAAAAGAGGGCAGTTAGAGTGCAAAGTGGATATTGTCAGGCTTAGAGTCAAGAAGACTCACTTTCCTGAGTTCAAATGTGGCCTTAGACACACTTACTAGCTGTGTGACACTGGGCAAGTCACTAAACCCTGTTTGCTTCAGTTTCCTCATTTTTAAAATGAGGTGGAGCAGAAAATGGCAAACCACTTTATTATCACTGCCAAGAAAATCCCAAATAGGGTCACAGAGTTGGACACAAATGAAATGACTGAACAATAAAAGTAAGAAAAGAGTCCCTGATACATAACTAATTTAGCAAATAAGTGTCAATGCTCACCATAAACAATTTTCTGTAGTATGGGCCTACACAACTTGTGGTCTGTGGGCCACTTTCCTCCTGTAGGCACACGCAAAGGATTTTGGTCCTCCAGAAAAAAATGTAGAGGGCTCGGGCCACAGGTTGTGCAGGCCTGCTGTAGTATCATCACTTTGCCTCCCAACCTGGAGTGTACGTATATTGTACGTACTCTATGTATGTATGTATGAATAAAAGGAGGCAGAAAATTCTATCCTTTCTATGAGAGGTGGGGCTAAGTTACTAAGAACTTAAAAGAAGGCTGGGAAGATTATCAGCACAAAGGGAGAGATTAGATAAAAGGTAGAGATAAGAATAAGAGGCAACCAAAAGAATCATCTGAAGTTAAAAAGTGATCATACTAAAAAACATGGAATAAATAAAAATCAATAGGATGTGGTTGGTTATGTATAAGATTAGGTATTAGATAAAGAAGGGAAAAAACTGGTATAACTATAAGATTAATAGGGATCTAGGCTAAATCTCAGACAGCTTGATAAAAAAAAAAGATGCTAAACAGTTTGCTTACACAAAGACATATCTTCAAGAAGAAATCCCTTAATATGAGTCAAGCAGTCACTTAGTGAAAAATGGACAACTTTGCTCATGTAGGATGTTTTGGGGGTCTATCCCCAGGAATCTCCACTCCCCATCCCTTTACCCCACCCCCCACCCTGATCCCCCACTGCATCTCAAAATACATTGTAAAGAACTCTTTCTTTCTTAGTAAAAGATGGTCACCAAAAACATAGAAGTAAATATTCACTACCTGTAATGAAGAAGCTGGCCTTCTGCATTGTAATCCCGATAAATCTCATAATCCTTCTCGAGGAATACTCCTGATGGGGAAGAACTGAAACAGAGCAACAGGCAAATTGCATATCAGATTGAGCAAAAGCAATTTCAACATATGACAAATCATAGTATCTTTGAGATTCACATTTCTTTGATTGAAGAGTACCTCACATACACATGTGTATGTGTTGGCAGCTCTAACACACCGCTTACTGAGACCCCAAGTTATAAGGGATCTCAGTGACCATCTATTTCAACCCATGCCTGAACAAGAATTCCCTCTACAACACTCTAGAAAAGTGATCATTCAATCTCTAATTGACTTGTAGTTGGGAGAAAGCCATCAGCTCCAACTAGGAGGTTTTAGGAAGCACTGCCTTATTGAATTGTAGGTGTGTTTTATTTCACTCCACCCCCCAGCTCTGAGAGCAGAGACTCGAAAGTGGATAGATAAATGTATAGGACAAGGCACTGGACTTGAAGGAAAAAGAAATGGGTTGAAAGTACTGCCTCTATGTAGAAAATCTATCTTACCCTACAGGAAAATAAGAGGGGAAGGGGATAAGAGAAAGGGGGGAGGGGAGGTGATAGAAAGGAGGGCAGATAGGAGGAGGAGGTAATCAGAAGCAAAATACTTTCAAGGATGAATAGGGTGAAAGGAGAGAGAGAATAAAGAGGGAAAAAAGGATAATGGGAAATACAGTTAGCAATAGTAACTGAAAAAATTTTCAAGCAAATTTCTCTGATAAAGGTCTCATTTCTCAAACATACAGAAAACTAAGTCAAATGTATAAAAATATGAGCCATTTCCCAATTGATAAATGATCAAAAGATATGAACAGTTTTTAGATGACATAATCAAAGCTATCTATAGTCATATGAAAAAAATTCTCTAACTCACTACTCATTGGACAAACGAAAATTAAATAATTCTGAGGTACTACCTGATACTTCTCAGGGATAACAGAAAAGGAAAATGAAAAATGGTAGAGGGGATGTGGGAAAAATGAGACATTAATGCACTGGTGGTGGAATTGTGAAGTGACTCAACTATTCTTTATACTAATTTGGAACTATGCCCAAAGGGCTATATAAAACCATGCATACCCTTTAACCTAGCAATAACACTACCAGGTCTGTATCACAAAAGAGATGAAAAAAAAAGGAAAGGGACCTGTATGTATAAAAATATTTATAGCAACTCATTTCTGGTGGCAAAGGATTGTAAATTGAAGGGACACCCATCAATTGGGGAATGGCTGAACAAATTGTGGTATGTGATTATGATGGAATCCTATTGTCCTACAAGAAATGATGAGTAGGATGCTCTCAGAAAAACCTGGAGAGACTCATAAACTAATGTAAAGTGAAATGTACTGTGTACAAAGTAACAGCAATAATGTAAAGTGATCGCTGTGAATGACTTAACTATTCTCTATAATACAATGACCCAAGATTATTTTGAAGCATTTATGATGAAAAATGCTATCCAGCCCCCGAGAAAAAGCTGATGGTGTCTGAATATAGATTGAAGCATACTTTTTTTTAATTAAACAAATGCTTTATTAACTTCTATTTTACATCATTCATTTCCACCAGATTTTGGGTTACAATTATTTTCCCCCCCCTGTTTTTCCCCTACCCACCCTCCCAGAATAGCAGTCCCACAAGATACCGCTTCCTCCAATCTGCTCTCTCCCATACCTTCTCCCATACCCCCTTCGACTTTTCCATTAGAGGAAGGTGAATCTTTGTGTCCCAATGCCTGCACATCTTATCTCCCAATTACAAGCAAAGCGTATTAATAATAGTATTTATATATATTTGAAACATTTAATTTTAAGACCTCTAATTTCAGATCCATTCCCTTCCTCCCTTGTCACCCATTCCCTCTGGGAAGATAAGTAATTCAGTGTATGTTGAACATGTCTAGCTATGCAAAACATTACCATAGTAGATATATTGTACAAGGCAGCTTATAATTCCCTGCCGCTCATCCTGCCCCCGAGCCGGTCCATTCCCTACTTGATCCTGTCCCTCTTCTATAGTGGGTACTTCCAACCTCCCCTCCCCCCAAGGATGCCCTCCCATCCATCATCCCTCCTCTTATCCCCCTACGCCCTATTCTGCTGCAGGTTGAGATATCCTATTTAGTATGTATGTCATTCTCTCCCTGAACCAAATTCAATGAGAATGTGGTTTTGCCTTTTTGCCTTCCTATTCTTCCCCCGCCTTGCAACCACTTCCCCTTGCTTCTTCTACATGAGATAGTTTGCCCTACCCTGTCTCTCCCCAACTCCTCTTTCGACTTTCCTCTCTCACCTCATAATTTCACCCCTTAAGTATCATCCCTTTTCCCAACAAATTCAACCTGTGACCTCTATCCATGTATAACTGTAAACATATATACACACATTCATGAAGCATACTTTTTTTACTTTATTTTTCTTGAGGTGTTTTTTTCCCATGTTTTCTTTCACAACATGACTAATATAGAAATGTTTTACCTGACTACGTATGTATAATCTATATCAAATTGTTGGCCTTCTCAGTGAGGGGGGATGGAATGGGAAGAAAGGAGACAATTTGGAACTCAAAATTCTAAAAACAAATGTTAAAACTGTTCTTACATGTAACTGGTGGAAAAAATAAAATATTAGATAAAAAAATACTTAGTGAGCTCATAAATCATATTCTAAATGAAGCCCTTATTATATCCAAATGTCTCTCCACAATAGTCACTACATACATTGATTTGTTGGGGGGGTTATTTTTTTAAATTCAGTATTGTAATGGTAGCCTAATTTTGAATTTGAAGATCCCTTTTGTGTTGGCATAAGTAGCAGGTACTTAGCACTTAGTAACTGATCAAGCCTCTGTTGGGGAAATAGAAGGTATGAACTCCTATCTCCTGTTGCTGACATAACAGAAAAGGGTTGGCTGAAACAGGAAGTAGCTAATGCTATATATATACATATATATATACACACACACATACATATATATATGTATATATATGTATATATATATGTGTGTGTGTGTGTGTGTGTATATATATATATATGTATATATATATGTATATATATATATGTATATATATATATATATATATATATATATATATATATATATATATATATATATATATATATATATATATATATATATATATATATATATATATATATATATATATATATATATATATATATATATATATATATATATATATATATATATATATATATATATATATATGTAAGAAAAGCCCCAGAGAGGCACAGTCAGAATTTCCTTGAGACCAGGATCTGGCGGCAGAGCAGCTACAGAAGAGAGAATGGAGAACTGAGTCCTGAGAACTTGTGGTGGTGGAGCTTCTTCTGAACAGGATCCCAGGAGCCCAGAGCCTGGAGCCCAGGTGACTGTGGAAGCAGGACTGGGATGCTGAGACTTTGTTTGTTTGTGACTTGGTTGAGCCTTGAATTCCCTGGAGCAGAAATGGTGAAGAATCTGCCATGGACCAGACCCTGTGAACTTCAGTGTGGAAAAGGACCTGCCCAGAGAGCTGGTCAAGGAACTGGGAGCTGTCTGCCATTGAACCCAGGTGACAGTCTGGTGAATCCAGGTAGAATCTGGGACCATCGAAGGGGATCCAGGGAATCTGAGAACAGGCCCCAAGTCAAGATGAAAAGACCTCTCCTTGGGTACTAAGTAATTATGGAATTATAGTTTACTAATGACCTAAGGGGTGGAGGGTTTTGATGAACAAGTAGGGTTTTGTGTAGGATACTTAATAATTGATTGCTGAGTAAGTGATTGATTGAGTTAATCAAGACTTTGCCCCAAGAGTGGAAGACTTTGACTATGTACTTTGAGACTACTGATAATCGACTGATTGAGTTAACTTAAGAGTGACTATTTTACTTTGAGACTATGTTGTGAATATTATATTGTAATTTTCTGTGATAAGTTGTAATATTGTGAATGCTGTACCTGTATCTGTGAAAGTTTTACTTTGAATTGTTATGGAATAAATAGAGTAATCACTATACTGTGTAATCAGAACCTTAAAAGCTGTTCACATTAGCATTCTTCTGGAAAGGTTCTGTGCATGGTATTACAAGTATCAATTCATATAAGTCTTCGTACACTTCATTGAATTTTCAAGTTCATTTCATACAACATAGTAATACTCCTTTACACTTATATACCATAATTTGTCAACTCACCTAATTGACAGAAATATTATTTTTCCCCCAGTTATTTGCTCTTGCATATAGTCACTACTAGGGATATTAGAGAGATAGATTTCTTTTTCCTCCTCTATTGTTTTTTTGCAGAGGACTACAGGGGAATCAATCAGGAATTTAACTTTTGAGACTGGTATGAATTCACAAGGCTGAATAATAAACTCCAGTTTTTTCACATATGTATATATATGACATATATACAAAAATATAGGTATATAGTTATTTTTTGAAATTTATTTTACTTTAAAGTCCACATTCTCAGGGGTAGCTAGGTGGCACAGTGAATAGAGCACTGGCCCTGGAGTCAGGAGGACCTGAGTTCAAATCTGGCCTCAGACACTTAAGACAAAAACTAGCAGTGTGACCTTGGGCAAGTCACTTAACCCCAACTGCCCTCAAGAGGCCAAAAAAAAAGTCCCCATTCTCTCTCTCTCACTTTCTATTCTCCTCCATACCCCAAGAAAACATGTATAGTCAAAGCAAAACAAATTCCTGACTTGACCATGGTAAAAAAAAAAAATCAACTCAATTTGAACTCTAAGTTCATCACCTCTCTATCTAGACTAGAAAAAGGTGTCATTTTAAATCATGAGTCCTTTCAAACTGTAGTTAGTCATTGCATTGATCAGAGTACCTAAGTCTTTCAAAGTTGTTTATTTTTAAAAATTTTTTTAGTTTACATCATTCATTTCCACAAGATTTTGAGTTACAAATTTTCTCCCCATTTTTCCCTAGCTACCACCCCAAAACAGCAATCCCACTGAATATCCCCTACACCAATCTAATCTCTTCCATATCTTCTCCTATCACCCCTCCGCCTTTCCAGTAGGACAAGATGGATCTCTACACCCCAGTGTCTATGTATCTTATTTCCCAGTTACATGTAAAATTATATTGATCACACACACACACACACACACTTTAAACATTTGATTTTAAAACTTTGAATTCCAGATTCCCTTCCTTCTTCCCTTGTCACCCTTACTGGAAAGATAAGCAATTCAATATAGGTTGTACATGTGTAGCTATGCAAAACATTTCCATAGTGGATATACTGTGAAAGCCTGACTATATTTCCCTCCCTCTTATCCCACCCCCCACTTGTTCTATTCTCTACTTTGATCCTGTTCCTTTTCAAAAGTGGGTGCTTCCAACTTCCTTCCCCCCAACCCACCCTCCCTTCCATAATCCCCTCTCTCATCCCCTTCCCCCCTACTCTCTTATAGTGTGAGATACCCTATTTAGTGCGTATGTCATTCCTTCCCCAAGCCAAATTCAATGAAAATAAGGTTGACCCATTCCCTTTTGCCTTCCTGTTCTTCCCCTTCATTTTATCAGTTTTCCCTTGCCTCTTCTATGAGATAATTTACCCCATTCTGTCTCTCCCCCTCTCCTCTCATGATATTCCTCTCTCACCTCTTAATTTCACCTTTTAAGTATCATCCCTTCCCATTAAATTGGCTCTGTGCCCTCTATGTATACCTGTACACATATATACACACAGTAACATATGTATTCACACACCCATATACCCTCCTACATAGACCTATATATGTATACACACACACAAATATATAAACACATATTTCTATTCCCTTCAACTATTTTCGTACTGAGAAAGGTTTCATCAGATACAGTTATTGTTTTTCCATGTAGGAATGTAAATAGGTCAACTTTGATAAGTTCCTTTTGATTTCTTTTCCCTGATTACCTTCTCAGGAATCCCTTGCTTCTTGTGTCTGGATGTCAAATTTTCTATTCAACTCTGGTTTTTTTCTTAAAGAATGCTTGAAAGTCCTCTATTCCACTGAATGACCATATTTTCCCCTGAAACATGATACTCAGTTTTGCTGGGTAGGTGATCCTTGGCTTCAGTCCCACCTCTTTTGCCCTCTGGAATATCATATTCCATGCCCTTCAATCCCTCAGTGTACAAGCTGCCAGATCCTGTGTTATCCTGATTGTGTTTCCACAATATTGAAATTGTTTCTTCCTGGCTGCTTATAATATTTTCTCCTTGATCTGGGAATTCTGGAACCTGGCTATGATATTCCTAGTTTTCTTTTTGGGACCTTTTTCAGGAGGTGATCTGTGGATTCTTTCAACTTCTATTTTGCCCTCTGATTCTAAAACAGCAGGACAATTTTCCTTGAGAATTTCTTTGAGGATGATTTCCAGGTTCTTTTTTTGATCATGGCTTTCAGGTAGTCCAATAATTTTTAAATTCTCTTTCCTGGATCTATTTTCCAGGTCAGTGGTTTTTCCAATGAGATATTTCACATTGCCTTCTATTTTTTCATTTGTTTGGATCTGTTTTATGGTATCTTGATTTCTCATAAAGTCACTAGCTTCCATTTGCTCCAATCTAATTCTGAAGGAATGATTCTCTTCAGTGAGCTTTTGAGATTCTTTTTCCATCTGGAAAATTTGGCTTTTTAAAGGCATTCTTCTCCTCATTGCCCTTTTGAGCCTTTTTTGCCATTTGAGTTAGTCTATTTTTTAAGGTGCCATTTTCTTCAGTCAGGTTGTTGACTCTCAATTCATAATTCTCCTTCATCATTCTAATTTCTCTTCCCAATTTTTCCTCCACTTCTCTTATTTGGTTTTTAAAATCCTTCTTAAGCTACTCTATGGCCTGTAATCAACTCATATTTTTCTTGGAAGCTTTTGGTGAAGGAGTTTTGACTTTGCTGTCTTCCTCTTATTCCATGCTTTGATCTTTGTTGTCCCCAAAATAGGAGTGTAAAGTCAGATTGCTGTGCTTGCTTTGCTCCCTTTGCTTGCTCATGTTGCCACTCAATTACTTGACTTTTGAGCTTTTTGCCACAGTAGAACTCTGCTACCAGAAAGGGGAGGGCTTTATCCCAAATCGCTGGGGTTTTCTCAGCTGCTGGCGCTATTAGTTGGCTGCCCTCTCTGACGCCTCCACATGCTCTGGCAAACTTGTCACACACCCCAGGACCTCTACCCTAGATTGCAATTCAGATCCAAGTAGGTTAAAGCAAGAGTGATTACCCCTCAGACTGGTCGCTTCATCCCCCTACAATCTACAGGCCAGGAGTTCTGAAGCAGCCACACGGAGGCAGCTACACAGCCACTGCACCTCAACTGCTTCTCTCTCCAGAGGGCAAAGGCTGGACCACACTCCCATACTCCCCATTTCCAAAATCCACACTGCACTGACCTCTTGGTTTGGCCTTTTCAACTTTCTTTAATCTCTTTGAGATATAGATCTAGTAGCATTATCAGTAAGTCAAAAAGTATACCCAGGGTAATAGTTTTTTGAACATAGTCAATCCCCAACATTCACTCATTTAACTTTCGTGACTTCAAGCATTCACATGATATATTAGTAATCTCATTTTCACTCTCATGTTGGCAATTATGCACATTCACAGATATGCCCAGTGGAGGAAAATATGAGAGGCATTATGCATGCAGGTTTGTGGAGTGGCTGGTATCATACTAAGTGCTTCACTGGTCTTGTTTACCCTACCATTGTAAAAGAGCTTCCTCTGTGCATCTGTTGCATATTTTCATTGTTTGTCTTTAAAACTCAAGTTTTGTGTTGCAATTATACCCCCAAAGCATAGTACCAAGCTCTTGGGCTCTAAGTTCAAGTATGTAAAGTCAGTGATGAGGCTTGCTGAGAAAATAAAAGTGTCAGGATAAACTTCATGCTAAAGTATCTGCAGCCATTGTTAGCCAGGGAATCCTTAAGGATCTCAAGTGGTGGATGAAGCAGAAGTCTTTCAGGCATTTTCACTCATGTCCAATTCTTGGTGATCCCATTTAGGGTTTTCTTGCAAAGATACCATAGTGGTTTGACATTTCCTTATCAAGCTCATTTTATAGATGAGGAAACTGAGGCAAACAGAGTTAAGTGACTTCCCCAGGGTCACAGCTAGTAAATGTATGAGGCCAGATTTGAACTCAGGAAGATTAGCGTGTCTCCTGACACTGTAGGCCTGACACTCAATCTCCTGCATCACCTAGCTGTACCCTGAAGCAAACATCATTGATATATTATTTCAAGCTGGTGTGTCCTTCGCAATCTCCAGCAATACTTCAAGGCTCCATGATTTCATCAGTGTGCCACTCCTCTCTGCGTTTTTACTTCTAAACTCAACACATCTATCTTAAAAGTCAACAGGACTAAAATGGAATTAATTTTCTTTCCCCTCTAGACTTTCCCTTCTTTCTAAATGTCTTTTATTGTCAAAGGCACCGCCCTCCTTTCAGTCACCCAGGTTTGCAACCTAGGTGCCACCCTTGACTCCTTTCTCTCACCCCACAGAGCCAATCTGATACCAATTCCTGTCAATTCTACCTTCATCACATCTTTTTTTGTATGCCCCCTTCTCTCTTCTAACACTGCCTAGTACTACTCTGATGCAAGACCTTAACATTTATTGCAATAACCTGGGGCTAGGTTTGTCTGCCTCAAGTCTCCCCCCATTCTTCTCTATACTCCACTCAGCTAGCAAAATGTTCTTAAAGCACAGGTCTAATCATGTTATTCCCACATCCAATAAACTCCTATTACCTTTCAGTATCAAATATAAAATTTAGCTTTTAAAGCCATTCAGAACTTGACCCTTTCCTTCCTTGCTTCGGTTTTCCCCCCTTACTCCTTTCCACATACTCTGTGATATAGACATTGACCTTCCTGCTGTTTCTTGAACATAACACTCCATTTTCAAACTCCAGATATTTTCACTCACTGCCCTGATGCCTCGATGGTTCTTCCCCATAATCTCCACCTCCTGTCTCCTCTGGTTTCTTTCAAGCCCCAGATAAAATGCCAGCTTCGATAAGAAACCTGTCTCAATCTCTCAATTGCTAATGCCTTTCCTCTGGTGATTATCTCCAGTTTATCATATGTATAGATTGTTCATACAGATCTGTTTACAACTTGTCTGTTTCCTTTCCCCTCTCTGTTATAATATAAGCTATTTGAGAACAAGGACTGTCTTTTGCCTTTGTTTTGTTCCAGTCTGACACACAATAAATGCTCATTGACTTGAGCTCTTCTCTTCATATACAGTTTTTATGATTTGCTAATGGTGAAATAAATTCATCAATTGGTGACCAGTATTCTACATTTAGTGTGGTCAATCCCTGGATTAAATATACAGTCTGTCAATGTTTCAGTGTTTGAAACCTTTCAAGTTTTGAAGCCTTCTCTGCTAGAATGACCTTCAGGATGCCAGGACTATCCTTGTGCCACAATCAAACACTGAAAGAATACCTCAGTGGAGCATGATTATATTCAATTAAGATAGAATGCTAAACCATAGAGTTAATGGAAGGCCAAAATGAAGCCCTTTCTCATTCCTTTTAGTGCCCTCTTCCTTCTAACATGAAGCCTTTCCTAAACTCCCCAAATGCTAGGGATCCTCCAAAATTACCTTGTATTTAACTATTTGATATTTATTTAGTTTTATTCCCTACATAGATATAGAGGCAGCTAGGTAATGAAGTGGATAGAGTACAGTGTTTGCAATCAGGAAGACAGGAGCTCCAGTTCAGCCTCAGACAATTACTAGCTATGTGACTCCTGGGCAAATCACTTAACCTTTCTTTGCCTCAGGTTCCTTGTCTGTAAAAAGGGGATAATAATAACACCAAATTGCCAGGGTTGATGTAAGGATCAAATGAAATAATAATTGTAAAGTATTTAACATAGTACCTGGCACAAAATAAGTATTATGTAAATGTTAGCTGGTGGTGTTGTTAAATATGTGCTTGGCTACATAAGGTGCTTGGGAAAATGGCTTGTTTTGTTTTTAAAATCATGTTCTAGACACCTAACATAGTGCCTGACACACAATAGGTACTTTTAAAATCTTTGATAATTGATTGATAATCTAGTAATTCTCCTTTAGAAGAGAATAACTGAAGATAACAAGGCCCAGGGGAGAGAGCTGAATGGGAATTAAGGATAGAGTAAA
This sequence comes from Gymnobelideus leadbeateri, assembly GCA_011680675.1. Taxonomy (NCBI): domain Eukaryota; kingdom Metazoa; phylum Chordata; class Mammalia; order Diprotodontia; family Petauridae; genus Gymnobelideus; species Gymnobelideus leadbeateri. The sequence continues at coordinate 68,046 of WOXC01011545.1, read as the reverse complement.
CCTTTAAAGGTACTTTTGAGTTTGAACAAGAATGTATCCAGTTTAGGCTATGAAATTCTTAACAGTTCTGCTGTTTGAGGGCAAGCTCTCCTTTTTTGGGGGGGTTTCCCATTAGAGAGTTCTGGATTCATGGGATTTTATTGTTAATATTTCTAGTACATACTCTGTATGTGTGTTTGTACACATACATACATATATACACATATATCTATATCTACACACATACATATGTAAATGCAAGGTAATTTTGGTAAAGGAAGTGTATGTTTGTAAGTGTATACATGTTTTTTTGAGAGGGAGTAGGCAAGGTAATTGTGGAAACGAATGCAGAAAACTAAAAATAAATAAATAAATCGAGGTGTTTTTTTTTTTAATGACTTGGCCAAGGTCACACAGCTAGTGAGTGCCAAGTGTTTGAGCCCTGATTTGAACTCAGATCCTCCTGCCTCTAGGGCCAGTGCTCTATTCACTGCACCACCTAGCTGCCCCTACACATATTTTTAAAACAAAACATGTTTTAATTTACTTAATTTAACTTTAAGAAGAGTAGGATCTGAACCATTAAACCAAGTGATTATTTGCCATAATTCTCAACTGCTAGACGGCATTATATGCTTGAGCATTTCACTTCATAGACACCCCAGTCACCAAGGAGAAAAGGTTAAATATTCTGTTAATCAATTCAACCCAACAAATATTTATTAAGGGCTTGCTATGTGCAGAATACTGTGCTCATCACTGGAGCCATAAAGACAGGGGTAGGGGTGTGTGTGTGTGTGTGTGTGTGTGTGTGTGTGTGTGTGTGTAATGGGATTGGGGAGGGTGAGCTAATAAAAGACTTGCCAGTATCAATATCAAAGCTTCTTGCAAAATCAATGGCAATAATTTATACTCTTAAAATACGAAATATCATTAATCTATGAGTACCAAAAATCAAACTCATAGGTGAGGAAACTGGGACCCAGCAAGGGGATGGGACTTAGACATAGTCTCACAAAGACTTTATTTAATATGCAAAAATGCAGTAAGGGAAGGTGGTTCAAAGATCTAAATATCAGAACCTTGAGGTAAGTTCCTTTAGTACTTGGCCTGAGATTCCTCCTCAATAAAATAAAGGGGCTGGATGAAATTATCTCTAAGGTCCTTTTCAGATCTAAGTTTCAAAGATTTGGGGAAATTCTGCCTTTGTTTAAATTGATATAGGTAACACCAGTCATATCCTCAATATCCGAGTTTCTGCTTTCATGCTCCAAATGTTAAAAAATGTTATAGGAAAGCATTGTCCATTAGAAAGTATAAGACACTAACTCATAGTAATACCAAAAATTCCAAGGAGAAGGCAGGGAAGCCAAAACAATCATTATCTTATTTTCCTCAGGCAGAAGACTTTGAAGGAAAAGAGAAGAAACTAAGTGCTGACCACATACCATGCCAAGAAGACAAATGGGCACAGCTGCAATGTACATTAACTAGAGCTGTAGAAATACACAGAAGGTTTGGTCAGTATTTGTCATGTCAGCTACTTCATGTGGTGGAGGGAATTTCCCTTGCCAATTTCAGCACAGTGTAGTTATATACTCACACCTACTCCAGGTGAGTATAGGCCCAAGGAATTCCTAGCCAAGAGATATAATGACTAGGTCTTTAAGGAGAACCTTATGACCAGAAGGATTCTCCTTGGAACTGCACAGACTAAGAACCCTCACACTCATCTTGGCTAAACACAGCTAACAGAGACAGACTTATCAAAGGGAAACAAACTTGCTTAGCCACACAAATTCCTCCCTCCCCATTCACCTGCCAAATTGCTATTAAAACAATGTTCCTAAAACAAAGGTCTGAGTATGCTATTCCCTGTTTTAAAAAGCTTTAGTTTGGCATTTAATTATATAGATGAGCAAACTGACCCCTAAACAGATTAATTGGTTTGCCCAAGTTCAACACAGGTAGCAAATATGCAAAGCCAAGATCTGAACCCAAATTCTCTTATGACAAAGACAAAATGCTTTCTATTGCATCAAAGTTCTGTTAGACTGGAAAGACCCTTAAAGATAATTTAGTCCAACCCTCTTGTTTACAGTTAAGGAAATCGAGGGTCCAAGTAATTAAGTGGTTTACTCAAGGTTGCATAGCTAATGAGCAATAGAGTTGTGACTTGATCTCATATCACATGACCACCATACTCTTTCTAATAGTGCCTCTGTGGAGTGTTGTAAAAACTCATGGCTCTGAAGAGAGACCCCAAACCATCTCACATTCAGCTGGCATAAAAACACTGTAGTCCTAGGTTACATCACAGTAGTTCACAATTCACCTCCATGAAGGATCCCAATTAAATAGGCCCAGACTTAATTGGGGCTATTCGCTCTTACAGGGCTGCATCCTGCCATGCAATGCAATGCAATACAGCCACAGAGATCCAGAAGCACAGGTAATAAACTGTCACCCCAGGGTCCTGCAAACAGGCCTGAAGTCAGGGGCAGGGAAAGGGTTGAAAAAGCATCTGCCATGTGTTTGGCATGCAGCATACAGCAAGCCAGACACACTGCATTAATCCTCAATCACGCCTATGTGTCATGCCCATCACTGCAGCAGCACAGGAAGCATCCTACTGTGCCCACAAATGGTAACAAATGCTCCCATCCAATTTGCAGCCTCTCCCTCTCTCCTCCCAAGAGTCTTATGAAAAACAGAGTTTGGGAGAGGCTGTTGGCATGTGGGGATAATTTAGGCACAAATTCCTCATGACAGCAACCACACTGTGCAGGAAGGAATGTTCTCTGTAAGGTCTGGTGCCTCCCTCTCAAGAGGAAGCCCCTCCTCTGGCTCCAGATACACCTGTTGCTTCTCAGGAGCAGGGTAACTTAGTGAAAAGGAGACCTGAGCTTGACCTCTGGCTTGAAGCATTTCCTGTGACTAGTGGCAAGTCACTCACCTTTTTGGTCATTTGTTCCCTCTTCTGCAAAATAAGGATCATAGTATTTATATTCACTACTTCACAGAAGAGTCTTTATGGCACGACATTATTTGTTATATAATTATAAATATTTTTATTAATTGTGTATATGAAGCCCCCTTGCACACCCCAGAGGAACATAAGCTCATTTAGGACAAGGGCTGTTTCCTTTTTGTCTTTGTGCCTCCTGCATTTTGGCATTCAGTGCCTTTGCACATAACCAATATTTGCTGACTTAAACTGCTGAGTGTCATGATCTTCTGACTTCGCAGAGGACATTTCCCTGGAAAAGCACATGCTGGAGACAGAAGTTATGACCAGAGTCAAAGAGAAGTCCGCTTTCCTTGGTGACAAATGCTGCTCTCTATGAAACTGCAGTAATGCAGAGGCTGGGGTGCAATGCATAAGGCTTTTCATTTAAGTTCTGTTTCCCAGACAAAGAGGACTGCTTCCCTTTTTCTACAGATCCCTGAGAACTCAAGTCTTTGCTAAAAGGAGAGTTTAAACAAACGTGTTACAAGGAAAAGTGCTTGGGGTTTGAAGTCAGAGCACCACTTAATTGCTAGCACTTACTAGTGGTTAGCATGATCAAATCATTTCTCTCAGGATGTCAGTTTCTTCTACTGGAAAACGAAAGGGCTGGTTTCTCTCAATGCTAGCATTCTATAATTTTTGATAGATGAGCTGCAAGGTTAAAGGCTCTTCTCTGTACACCTTCAGGATACTGCCAAGCACTCTCAGAAACATCTAAACAATTCCTTCTTGTCCTAACATTCTTCTTTTCTCATACATGCTAGGAATCCCAAAGGACACAGCATGGCAGAAAGGACAGAAGGCCAGGCTGGGAAGCAAGAAGATCAGAATGCCATTCCTTCCCCTGACATATACAAATTATATGATCAAGGGCAAATCTCTGATCCCAGACAACTAAGAGGGTGGGTTTTAGGCAACCTGGTGATTTGTACCAGAGGGGGGAATTTCCATGTCAGGGATTCCCCACACTTAGGAAAGTTTGGGTCCAAAAAAAAAAGAAAGAAAGAAAGAAAGAAATTCAAATAGGCCAATTCAGTTTTACAACAACATGACAATATGCATAACAGCATAAACAATGATTATAAACACTGTAAACAGAAAGAGGGACAGCTAGATGGCTCATCTTCCTGAGTTCAAATTCTGTCTCAGACACTTAATAGCTGTGTAACCCTGGGCAAGTCACTTAATCCTGTTTACCTCAGTTTCCTGTAAATGAGTTGTAAAATGAGCTGGAGAAGGAAACGAAGAGTTGAACACAACTGAACAAACAACAAATGGAAAGAACAAAAAAGGGGTACCAAACACTCTAATTATAATTAGCAAACTTGGTCCCATCAAAGAAATGAGAAAATATACTTCCTTTCCTTCTTTAATGAGACTATGGGTACAGGACATTCCATATACTGTCAGACCCAGGTAGTTTTGCCAAACTGCCTTATTTTTTTTTTTTTAATTTTCTCTTCCAACTCCAAAAGACTCATGATGAAAAGGCATATCACACCCAGAGAAAAGAACTACTGAGTCTGAATGCAGATTGAAGCAAACTATTTGCTCTCTCTTTTGTGGGTTTTTTTTTTTTGGTTCCTTCTTTTTTGTTGTTCACTCTATTGGCTATAACTCTTCTTTACAACTTCACTAATGTTTAATTCGAAGATATTTGTAGAACCTATATCAGATTACATGCCACCATGGGAGGGGAGAGGACGGAGGAGAGGGAAGAAAATTTGAGTCTCAAGGGACTGTAGAAGTGAAATGTAAACCAAAAGTAAATAAACACATTTTAAAAAATCCTCTCTTCTTGAAACAAAGGACATCTGTCTTTTGCCATTTGGGGGGGGGCAGTATCATAAGCACTTATCACAGTACCTGGTATATAGTAGACACTTCATAAATGCTTGTTGACTGACCAGTGTGGAGGAGGGTAGGTTTAGAAATTAAGAAGATATAAAAATGAGACATCAATGATCTTTTTTTTTTTTTTTTGCTTTTTGGAGGGCAATTGGGGTTAAGTAACTTGCCCATGGTCACACAGCTAGGTTTTTGTTTGTGTGTGTTGTCTGAGGCCGGATCTGAACTCAGGTCCTTCTGACTCCAGGGCCGACGCTCTACTCACTGCACCACCTAGCCGCCCCATCAATGATCTTTTAAAAAAAAGAAATTAAATAACGGTGGTAGCTATTTAAGTGGCCTGCTAGAAACTAGACTATCAAAATCCTAACTGGCAGCAACAGAGACCGTATATGACTGTCCATATCTAAATAACAATGATTGACAATATGGGCCTCTTTTTCCACAAACCCTCCAAAATCAACTTCAACTCTTTTTTGGTCATTTTTGTCTATCTGGATTACTTCAATTACAAAGGTTCTATGTGGCTAAGGCTAAGAGAAATAGAACACATACATTTAACTAGAGCTGGAGAGAAACTGAGATCTTTACCTTTGACAAAACAACCAGTTACGAATCTAGGAGTTCAGCTTATTCAAGATTCTGCCATGCAACAATGTGGACAATGTCTACTTATTTGTCTTAAAACTTGCTGCAATGGTTTTTTAATTCTCTAAGTAAATTCAAAGCTCATATTGGTAAATCAGCTGAGTCATCTTATTATAGTAAAATTATTCCTCATTTGTCATAAACAGGATGGAAGGGAAGTTACCCGACAGCCTTATTCTCACTAACATTCTCTGGCAGACATAAAGGCAGGTGAAGTAACATAGCAAGAAGGAAAACTTGCCAGAGATCAATAAAGAAGAAATCCTACGTCTCTTCGCTCTCTATGCTGTTCACAGATTTCCCTTCCTGCGTCTCTCCTCCTCTTCCCCTCTGTTCTGCCAAGCAGCAACACAGAAGACAACATCAACATTACAGGACAAAGCCACCAATTTTTCTGCCTACATTCTTTATCTGAAAATCAGGCTTTTTGCCCAAATATCTATTTCATAGAGCTTCCCATTTTATTTTGGTAGGTCTTCAGGTATTACATATTGCACGTTTTCAGACTTTTCAGCCTATCAATCAGATTTTCCCTTTGCTAATAAGTCTTTTATGGATAAATCTACTTCATCTCCTGAAACGGGGTTACTTAAGATCTCTATATGGTCTTATTATACTCTGGGTATTTTATAATTCTTTGTGTGTTGCTGTTTCTACCTTGCAATTCTGTTGATTTTTTTGCTCCCTTCTTTTTAATCACATTAGTTAAGGCTTTAATAATTTTCTTAGTCTTTTCAAAGAATCAGCTTTTAGTTTTATCTTTTCTATTTTTTTTGTTTTCAATTTATCTAATTTCCCTCTAATTTTTAACATCCCCTCTTTATGCTGGTTTTGTTTATTTGACTTTATAATTTTTAAAAATGCAAAATCAGTTCATTAATCCTCACTTTTTCTATTTAGTTAATGTATGCTTGTAACGATATGATTCTCTCACTGTGGGTTGCTTTACCTGCACCCCCAACATTCTGGCTTGTTGCTTCATCATTATCACTTTCTTTTACATAATTAACTGTGTACTTTGTGTACTTTGACTCACTCATATTTAAGATTTCACTGTTAAGTCTCCATTTGGGTCGCTATCTTTTGTTTGTTATCCCTGAATAAATTGCTTTTTTTAAACTGAATTACGTTCTATTAAGGATTTTATTAACTCTTTATGACTTTTTAACATTTGTTTGCAGTATCTCTGTGCCCCTAGTGCATAGTTCAGTTTTTGTAAAAGTTTCATATGGTGCTGAGAAATAGGTATATTCTTTTATTGTCCCATTATGAGGTAGCAGGGGGTACTAAGGATGCTCAGGGTCTGTGAGCAACTGTTTATGGGTTTGGTTTGGTTTTGAAACATTTAGATGCTCAGTGTCCTAGACCACAGAGACAGCTGTAGTTGTTTTACCTTTGACAGATAATTTCTGTTTTGGAGTGTTTTGAGAGATAGTGATGATCTGAGAAAATGTCTAGTTCTGCATCCTGTTGCTCACATGACCTGGAAGTCCTTCCTTCTCTATTACTTTTGAGGCTATAATCACTTTCCCAGTCACCAAGGCTCACAACCTGGTGTCATCCTTGACTCCTCACTCATACTCACCCCACTTATCCAATCTGTTGCTATGGTCTGTTGATTCTGCCTTTATTACATCTCTACTATAGGGCTCCCTCTGTACCTCTGACACTGCTATCACTTTCAGGACCTTGTCACCTCATACTTGGGCTATTTTCATTTTGAGGCAAAGTGTGACATGAAGGCTATAGGGAGACAAAGAGTTATATGTATATAAAAACCAAAGAGTTATATGTATATAAACACTTTTAGTCCAAAGACCAAAGAGTTGTATGTATATAAATGCTTTTAGTCAACTGCTTTGTGGGAATGTGGTATTTAACAGGATTTGGGGGTTTATGTTGGCTTTTTTGTTGTTGTTATTGTTATTGTTTTTTGCTTTTTGGAGGCAGGAAGGTAGGGCAATTAGGGTTAAGTGACTTGCCCACAGTCACATGGCTATTAAGGGTTAAGTGTCTGAGGCCATATTTGAACTCAGGTCCTCCTGACTCCAAGGTCAGTGCTCTATTCACTGTGCCAGCTAGCCACCTCAGAATTAACAGATTAAGTTAGAAAGCCCTTCCCCACCTACAACACCCCTACCCCACCATCCCTGCATATAAAGATTCCTTATAGGGAACACAGAAGGTACTTCAGTATAGGGTTATCAGGGAAACAAATTGCTCTCCATAAAGAACATGACTCTCACATAGCAGTTCTTGTCATCTGACTGCTAATGACTATATTCACACCTGCTTATATGGTTGTACTAACTGATACATTTGTGAGTTAAATGTCTCTTTGAAATCTACTAGTAGAAAACACATAGTGCTTGTCATCATACTTCAGAATAGTAGTTTTTTTAAGCCCCCTGAATCTACACTATAATTTACATTTGAATGCTATAAGGTAGCCAAGACATAGATTTCCTCATTCTGTATTCTTAGAATAGATTCTGCTATGTTTTGTCTCTACATTTCTTATGGTAGCTTTACCCAGTTTGAAATAAAAAGCAGGGCCTCCAAGTCCAAAGTTATTTTTCTTAAGGTCACATCCACTGACAAAAGGCCATCAAATCTGAATATACAAAAACGGTTTCACATACAAATGTTAAATGGTGTTTTTTGCTTGTTAGTTTTTTAACTTTTGGACACATGCAATATTTCTTTTTAGATCCTGACTTACTAAAAAAAAAAAAAAAGAAAAAAGCACACAGCATTGGTATTCACAGTATACTTAACCCTTGAGCTCATTCACCCTCTGCTTATAACTATCATAAACAATCTGCTTAATATGACTTAATGATTGTGTTGCCCTCTTGGCTCAAGAACCTTTACTGGCTCCCCACTCTTTTCAGAATAAGACTCAAATTCCTTACCCTAGCATTTAAGCCTTCCACAATGTGGCTCAAACCTATCTTTCGAGGCTCTGTGTACTTTCTTGTTCTGCCCTCCTCATGCTGCCCTACATTCACCACCACCATCCCTGATTCAGGGTTTCTATTTATAATACCGTTCTTCCTTGTATCTGCCTTTTGGAATCTTTGTTTTCTTTCAAAATACAGTGGAGTGATCATTTCCCTCCTTGAAGCCTTCCTTTACCAATACCTCCCCATCCCTAACTGCTTCCTTTTCAAACTTTCTTTGTTCTGTCCTTTATGCCTATCACAGTCTACCTTCTGTCATCACCAGTTGTGTCTTTGATTTACTCCCCCTTAAGGCAAAGCGCTGCATTTTTCATCTTTGCTACCCAAGAGCTGGTCACCAGGTCCAGCACATAACAGGTGCTTGACAAATGTTAAATAAATGAAACATGGCTCCCAGATGCCACTGCTGGGTAGGAGGCTAACTTCCAGGGCAGAATCAATGGAGCCACATTAAATGTAGGACTACATGAATTACCTGAGTGCTAACTAAGAGCAGTCAAACAACCTCCATGAGCCTTGAGACATGAGACTCCACCTTTTATTGGCACAGCTTAAGAGACAAGACCAAAAACTCCTACAAAAGGCAGCCTGAAGGAATAAGGACTCAGAACAGAAATCACTTATGCTTTCTTTACCTAAAACCAATCATTTTGCAATGAAGATACTTAAAACACAGACATGATGATTCTGACTGAACACTATTCATCTTGAAAAGCTGTGGTAGTATATGAGGGGCAGGAAGGGGAGGTTAGAAATGAGAAGTTCTGGTAGATTAGGGATTGGGAGAGCAGAGAGAACAACTCATTGAGCCTTCACGAATCACTGTAATGACCACAAAGTTTGACCTTGAAGAAGTGTGGGATAAAAATGAATTTCCCTCCCATCTTTTCAAAACTGAGAGGCTATGAGGCATAGGATATCATATATATTGTCAGACTCTGTTGAGTTAGTTGGTTTTACTGAACTTTAAAATTTTTCTTTTGTTTTTTATTCTTTGTTAAAAATAGCTCAAGAGAGAGAGATGTGGGTAGAAATATATTCAGAAATGAAAGTAATGTCAAAAACAAAATATATCAATAGAAGTTTTTAAAAGACATATTTTGTGATAGAATATGATTTTGTCACAAAAAAGTGATGAAAGGGATGGTTTTAGCAAAATCTTAGAAGACATGTATGAACTACTGCAGACAGAAGCGAACAGAACCAGGAGAGCAGTTTATACAATGACAAGAATATGCTAAAGACAAACCACTTTGCAAGAAATGGGACATCTAAGCAGCATGATGACCAACTCCAGTGAGGAGGAAGCTACTACCTTCTGAGACATCCCATTTCACTGTTTAAATCTTAGCATCCTCAGTAATCATTTTAAAAATTTTAATTTTCAGTTCCAAATTTTCTCTAGCCCCTGACCACGTTCCCAATCCTTGAGAAGGAAAGAAATAAACCACCTATTAAATAAATGAGGTCATGTAAAACATTTCCACATTAGCCACATTGGGGGGGGGGGAAGGGTAAGAAAAATAAGGGGAAAAATTGCCCAATCTGCACTGAGAGGTTTATCACCCTTTCTCTCATTCACTATTAAACCTCTAGCAATCTGGTTATGCCTGTCATTCAAATTAAAAAGCTTTCTCAAAGTAATCAACAATCTCAGCAGATAAATCCTCTGGTCTTTTCTCTGACCTCATATTAGGATCCCAGATCTAGAGCTGGAAGGGATCTTAAAAGCTGTTCAAGCCCCCAGATCTAAGGAGGTGAGTGCCTTGCCCAAGGTCACATAGGGAGGGTCAGACCAGAAATTTTAGCCCAGGTCCGCTGACCCCCAGAGTCAGGGTTTGTTCCACTGTAGTTCATAGCCACTCTGGCTTTTTCTGAAGCTTACAACTTTGTTTTGTATTATAAATTTAATAATCCCATCAACTAAAGTTATCAAATAAACAAAAATTAATGAGTAAAATCTTGTAAAAAAAACCCTAGCATTTAGTAAGCTAGAACAAAATAAATTAACAAAAACAGCAGAAGTTAAAAATGGGTTAAAAGACTGAGTCCTCCTAATCCTGACTCTACTTGATATCACTCCATACAGGTCTTTAACCAAAAATGAAAATGGGCTGCCTCATAAAGGTAGTAGATTCCCTCTCACTGCAGACCTTTAAAGAAGGTTGGATGACTACTTGTCATACTGCACCTATTGTGAATTATTCTCAAGTCATAAAATGGCTTCAATAGTCACCAATAAAATTCTAACTCTGAAATTATCTGATTTTTCCATATCTTATTGTCTATTTCATATGCATAACTTTTATAGCAGTATATTCCATTATATTAACATAACTTAATTTACTAACTCACTCTTCAGTTACTGGCCATGTGTTGACTTCTATTTTTTGCTACTACAAATACAGCATATAAAATTTTTTTTTTACAAGTAGGATCTCTTTTCTTCTTTTGTGATATTTCTGGGCTAACATCCCAAAAAGAGAATCATAGCACAAAAGGTATAATCAACTTTGTACCTATTATTTATTATTGTTCCCCCAAATATCTGTGTAAGAGAATGACCAAACTGAAGGGAACCAATTTAATCATATATGCCACAAAAATAAGGCTCTAACACAAGAGGAATGGCTAAAAACACAAAAGAAAATAAAAACAAATCTTAACTTTTGAAAATGGGTGTAGTGGAATGTTTTAAAGCAACTAAATTAGATAAGAGTACCAGAAGCAAAGGAGATAGAAAAAGATATTCAAGATATTCTCATCCTGAGATGAGAATTTACAAAACATTTACAAAAAAGATAAATGACATATCTGAAGAAAACAAAAACTAGCTTATACAGATACTCTGCAAGAAGTATTCTCATCAGAGGCTAGATGATATAAATGTTCTGCAAGACTTATTCTCATCAGAGGTCAGATGATATAAATGTTAACTGAACTCAACTGAATTGAATCAAGGTACAGATTGTAAGCCACTCATAACTTTTTTATCCTATGTGATTCTTGTCTAACCAGGGGCCCACCAAACAAACTGAAGGGCTTTCTTTACAGCTCTCATAAAGAAAGCAAATAATTAAAAATGAAGCATTTGGGATTTTCATGTGTTATTCCCTCATTTTCTACTTCTTTTACTTTTACAAAATTTATACTTTTCATGGATCTTTTATGCCACAGCTCATAGGCAATTCTTTCTTGTTATTGATGCTGTGACCTACTCATTCCCACCTTGTCTCTCTCCAATGCCTGTTGGGTCAAATAAAATTTGAATTATTCAGAGACAGTGGCATTCCATACTTCAAAGACAGATAGCATCATTAGAAGAAAATTGTTTAAAAGATGGGCCTCTGTTTCAGAAAAAAGTTTAGGTCATCAAAGCAACTGGCAATTTCCCAAATGCAATCCAGCCCACTCTCTGACTCCAATTAAATTGAGCCCATTCAGACTCAACTGTCCTCTCACCCTGGAACTTCTCTCAATGCCTGTGGTCTTCTCATCCTGTAGTAACCCTCTGACACACTGACCCTGTCTCCCCACTGGTGAGTTTTTTTGAGGCCTCCATTTTGAATTCTATAATTCTTTAAAATACTATTTTCCCCCCTGAATTACATGTAATAACAATTTTTTAACTTTGATATTTTAAAAGTTTTGAGTTCTAAATTCTATCACCCACCCCCAACCAAAACAGTAAGCAGTATGATGTTATACATATGCAATCATGTAAAACAAATTTCCATATTAGTAATTTTGTGGAAGAAAATGAAGAAGGAAGGAAGGGAGAAAGGAAGGAAGGAAGGGAGGAAGGAAAGGGGGAGGAAAAGAAGGAAGGAAGGAGGGAAAGAAGGAAGGAAGGAAGGAAGGAAGGAAGGAAGGAAGGAAGGAAGGAAGGAAGGAAGGAAGGAGGAAAGAAAGGAGGAAAGGAAATGCTATGGTCTGTATACAGATGCCATCAGTTCTTTCTCTGGAAGAAGACAGAATTTTTCATCATGAGTCCTTTGAGATTATCTTGGATCACTGTATTGTTAAGAATAGGGGCGGGGGGGCGGCTAGGTAGCGCAGTGAATAGAGCGCCGGCCCTGGAATCAGAAGGACCTGAGTTCCGAGCCGGCCTCTGACACTTAATCCACACAAAACAAAAACCTAGCCGTGTAACCTTGGGCAAGTTACTTAACCCCAATTGCCCTCCTAAAAAAAAAAAGCAAAAAAAAAAAATAGCTAGGTCATTCTCAGTTGCTCATCATATAGTGTTGCTATTAATGTGGATAATGTTCACCTGATTCTGCTCACTTCACTCTGCCTCAGTTCATGCAAGGCTTTCTAAGTTTTTCTGAAATCATCCTGCTTGTCATTTCTTAGAGCACAATAATATTCCATTACAAGCATATACCATAGTTTTTTCAGCTATTCCCCAAGGTATCTCCTCAATTTCCAATTTTTAGCCACCACAAAAGAGTTGTTATAAATATTTTTGCACAAGTAGGTGATTGTTTTTTTTTTTAATCTCTTTGGGACACAGACTCAATAGCAGTATCACTGGGTCAAAGGATATGCAGGACTTGGTTGCCCTTGGTCATAATTCCAAATTGCTCTCCAGGATGCTTGGATCAATTCAGAACTCCAACAGAGCATTAGCATCCCAGTTTTCTCATATCACCCTGAACACTGATCATTTTCCTTTTCTACCATATTAGCAAATCTGATAGGTATGAAATGGAACCTCAGAATTATTTTTAATTTGCCTTTCTCTAGTCAATAGTGATTTAGAGCATTTTTATATGACTCTGGGATAGTTTTGGTTCCTTTGTCTAAAAACTGTTCTCTATATATTTGAGAAAGGAGGCCTCCATTTTGAGAACAAGTCCAGGTCTGCCATGATTCACCCCTCTTCTGGCAAAGGATTTTACCTGAACAGGTATCTCTTCTCTTTTTCTACCTCCTATCCTTTCTAAGTCCCTTCCATGTGTTGCCATTCCTCATTTGAATGTGAGCTCCTTGAGGAAAAAAAACTGTCCTTTTGCTTCAATTTGTTAATTTAGAACTTAGCATAATGTCTGGTACATAATAAACACTTAATAAATCTTTGTCACCTACCTACCTATTTAAAATTTCTCTTTTCACCTATTAGCCCCTCTGCCATCACCAATTAGTTCTATCCTCAAGATTGTTAAGTCTTAGAAATAGTGACCCTAATGGAGCTGCAACTAAGCTACTGGGGTCTTTCATTATATCTCAGTTCATCTCTCTCCAGTTTTCTGCCTCTTTTTCAACTCTTCTTCACAGCCCTCTCCAGAAAGAATTTGAACTCACCTATATTGGAAAAACTCCTCTCTGGTTCTGATTCTGTAATACAATCTTTCAAAGCTGGGGAGAAATACAATTCCTAGAGTTTTAGTGATTTGAGACTCTCTTAAAATGTAGCCAATCCAAACTTTGCCAAAATGAATGCTGGTACAGAGGAAAGAGCAATGGCTCTAGGGTTGGAGGACCTAAACTTGGGTTCAAATCCCATCATTTATGACTACGTAACTTTGGGCAAGTCACTGACCTCCCTAGACCTCAGTTTCCTCATCTGTAAAATGAAGGAATCAATAACCTCTGAAGTCTTTTCCAACTCTAGATCTCTGATCTGATGACACATGCCTAGGAAACTTTGTTGACTAAATGAGTTAGTCAATCAACATTAAGAGTCTTCTATGTGCCAGGCTACATACAAGGGCACTGGATATGTAAACAAAAGCAAAAAACATTCCCTGCTCTGAAGGTGTGCCCACTCTAGGAGGAGACAACACAAAAACAACAAGGTATAAATATGCCACAGACAGGATTTTTTTAACTTTAATTTTTTTTGTATCAATCAACATTTATTAAGCACCTATTTATATATGGACCAGGTACTAGTGATACAAATATAATCAATGAAATAATCCTTACTTGAAAGGAGTAAGGAGGGTTTTACTTCAGAGAGGGGAGTAATCATATCTAATTTCACCTAAAGAAGAGAAGGAGGGTGAGTGGACTTGGCTATGCAGAGGAAGAGGCTGGAGCTACTTAAAAGTGGGGAGAAAGGAAGGCACTCCCTCCTTGGCTCCCTCAGTAGTGGGGTGGGGAATGTGAAATCCAAAGTGTGTGAGGTATAGTTTCCAAGCAGACAGCTCAGGTTTGAGGGGGAAGAATTCAACTTGGGAAGCCAGGGTTTCAGGAGAGCCAGACTGTGTCAGGCAGGATGCTGGGGTCCAGGGGTGTCAGACTGGGAGTAAATCTTGGCTGTGGTTTTGCATGTAGATTGGTTAGATTTTATGCCTGATGAGGATTAACCCCAGAGAAGCAACAGCAGTGTCAAAGTCAACAAGGGGAAACTGGCCCCCCACCTGAAGATGCCTGGGGCAGAGCCAGAAGCATAATATTTAGCCACAGCTTCATTAGGGTTTCTCTGGGCTGGGTCAAACCACCTGTGGATGCATTTGCCACTGCCCCAGCCAAAAGAGCTTGCTTTATGAGAGTGACTCCAAATGTTCTCACATAGGAAAGCTGGTGTGGGGAAGTAAAATGTGAAAGAGTGGCAGGCAGCCTCAGCTGGGCACTTGTTAATCCCTGAAGTCCAGTTCCAGCCTTTGTGCCAGTTCTCTTTGCAGGTATAAGAAGATCGGCAGTCCTCCCACCACTGGTTACAGTCCTCCTTGCACAGGGGAACATTCAGGATCCGTTCCCTCCGCCAGCTTGAGGACACCGGCTGGATCCAGGGTCCCAGGTTGGGAGAGCACTCATAGAGACAAGTGTCCTGGATAAAGTGGCGTTTGCAGGCTGTGGTCATATTTCCACAGTGGTTATAGTTGAAGTGGTACAGGTAAGAAGTGTCTTCATGGGTGCCATGGCTTGTTTTAACAGTGCAGCAGGCATTTTTCTTCCATGGGCTACACTGCTGATGAAGGCCATCTTCTGGACCAGGCTCTGCCTTGTGGTGTTTAGCATCCATGCAGACATTGAGCAGATCATTATCCTTCCGAACCCCACGGGCCATGGCCATGAGGCTCAGGAACAGCAACCCCCATTCTAGTTGAGGCATGATCTCTGGGACCTGTCTCCTCTAGGTTCCCAGAGATCCAAAGAAAGCCTGGAGCCCAAAATAATAGCCTAACTTTAATTTTTTAAAACAGCATTTTATTTTTCCCAATTACATTTATAACTATAAATTTTAACATTCATTTAAAAAAATTTTAAGTTCCAAATTTTTTCACTCTCTCCCTAATATCTCCCCTTCATAAGATAGTAAGCAATTTCATACAGATTATATACATGCAATCATTTAAAGCATATCTCCATATTAGTCATGTTGTGAAAAAAATGAACTAAAATAAAAAATGACAAAAAATTAAAAAAAAATAAAAATAAAAACTGAAAACAGTATGCTTGGATCTGCATTCAGCCTGCATCAGTTCTTTTCCTGGATGTGAATAACATTTTTCATCATGAATCCTTCGAAATTGTCTTTGATCACTATATTGCTAAGAATAGCTAAGTCATTTACAGTAGAATATCATATAATATTGCTGTTACCGTGTATGATGTTCTCCTAACTTCACTTTGCATCAGTTCATGTAGGTCTTTTTAGATTTTTCTGAAATCTGCCTTCTCATCATTTCTGATAGCACATTAGCATTCCATTAAATTCATATACTACAACTTGTTCAACTATATTTCAATTGATGGACACCCCCTCAATTTCCAATTCTTTCCCACCAGCAAAAGAGCTGCTGTAAATATTTTTGTATAAACAGAACCTTCACCCCTCTCCCACTCTTTTGAAAAATCTCTTTGGGATGCAGACAGTGGTACTGTTGGGTCAAAGTGTGATTGCCTAGGGCGGCTAGGTGGCTCAGTGAATAGAACACCAGCCCAGAAACCATGTATCCATTTTGACCTTATTTTAGTATATGGTGTAAGATGTTGGTCTATACCTAGTTTATGCCATACTGTTTTCTAGTTTCCCCACCACTTTTTGTCAAATAGTGAGTTCTTGTCCCAGATGGTGGGGATTTTGGCTTTTCCAACACAAGATTAATTTGGTCATTTACCACCGAGTGACATGTACTTAATCTGTCCTAGTTATCTACCCTTCTATTTCTTTTCTTTTCTTATTTTTTTTTGCCTTTTGGAGGGCAGTTGGGGTTATGTAACTTGCCCAAGGTCACATGGCTAGGTTTTTTTTTTTACCCTTCTATTTCTTAGCTAGTACCGAATAGTTTTGATGATTACTACTTTATAATAGTTTGAGATCTCATACAACTAGACCACCTTCCTTTGCATTTGTGTTCAATTAATCTCCTTAATATTCTTGAGCTTTGGTTGTTCTAGATGAATTGTTATGATATCATATATTATATTTGATATGTAATATAATAAAAAAACAATAAATTGTTCTTTTCAATTCACATTGTATCAATTCATGCAAGTCTTGATCTCAGGCTTCTCTGGATCTGTCTTTTTCAATATTTCTCACAGCAGGGAGGCAGAGCCAAGATGGCAGAGAAACAGCACTTCCACAGTGCCCCAGCCCACACCACTTCAAAATTATGTAAAAGGCGACTCTGAACAACCTCTGGAGCTCCAGAACCCACAGAACGACATAGAGAAGCTAACCTCCCACTGAGGACAGCCCAGCAGCCCGGCAGGGAGTAGCCAGTGCAGCAATCTGGGAGCTGAGCTGAGGACCATGTGAGTCAGAGGTTTTAGCCCCAGGGCATCCAGAGGTTGAAAGAATCTATCGATCACCTGAAAAAGATCCCCAAAAGAATATTATAGCCAGGTTCCAGAATTCCCAGATCTACTCCGCCATCTTGGCTCTGCCCCCCGGTCATATTCTTTTTATCCCCTCATTTTTTCCAGCCCATTTCATTACTTTTAAAGTTGAGCTCTGCTCCTTTGGGGGGAAGGAGCCTAGGGTGGGCCTGGTGGTATGCTGGGTTGAAGGGGGGCTCTGGCTACTCATCTGGTGCCTTACCAGGACCTGCAAGGTAGGGAATAGGGGAATGGCACATGACTGGCCACTTGGCTGCAACTGCACTATGGTCATGGGGCCTTGATCACTGACCTGCACTTGGGTCAGGGCCTCCTGCTGCCTTGTTAATGCAGGGTCTGTTGCTGACTTGTCAGAATACTGCCTACCCTTGACTGTGCTCCCCTTTCACCCAAATGAGACAGACCTTTCCTGCTGACCTTATACATTGTCTTGGGCTCAAAAACTCTTTTCACCCCATCTTTTTGTTGGTTCAACTATTCCAGAATTCATTTTTAAGGTATTCTTTTATAGTTGTTTGGACATGAATTTAGGAAAGTTCAGGTGATCCCTGCTTTACTCTGCCATCTTGGCTCCAAAAAGTCTCCAGAGAAGATGTCTGGAAATAATCAACAGAGAGAGGGCACTAGAATTAAGAGGGAAAAGGAAAAGTTTCTAATAGAAGGTAGGACTTTAGCTGTGACTTGAAGGAAACCAGGAGGTTGAGACAAGGAGACAGAGAATTCCACAAATGGAAGAGAGCATGTCTGGATAGCTTCTAAGACAGAGTTTGGCTCTTCTACCTTTTTTTGGGGTCAACAAGTAATACACACAGTAAGATTTCCCACTTCTGCTCCTCTCAATCAATTGTACAAGTAAATACATAGGCTCAAAAAAACCAAAACAAAACTAGCTTATCCAAATGACTGGTAAATATACAGGCCGAATGGTAAACAGGAGGGCAAACCATGACACAACAATCTCAATATTAGTGTTATCCCCAGAGAACTTAAGAGAAACAAAATAATCTAGACTCTTTATTTCAAGAAATTGCTAAAGAAAACTTCCCCAAACTGGTGAGAACAGGTCATGCAGAAAGAAAAAGAATTCATAGAATGCCCATAAGTATACCCAAAGAGGTTTTGTTGTATTGGATAAAAGACTGGAAAGAACAAGGCACCCTGAAGGAGAGACTGGAGGTATCATATACTAGGCAGTTCAAACTACCAAGACCATCTTGACCATCATCTTCCTGAAGACCCTGATAAAGACAGCCTAGTCCAAGAGTTTTAGGAATAGCGGTGCCAAACAAACCACTGGACTTTCTTATAGGCCTACTCCTATCGCCTGCCATCACTGAAGGGAGAAATCACTGAGGATAGGTGGCGTGTCTTCCTTGTTACAACCAGCAAAAATTGATGACCAATTACCACCAAGGGGTAAATAGATACATCAACCCTGAGAGTGGCAGCACCTTTCAGACCACTGGTCCTGCTTCACAGCTGCTTCAGTAACTATAGGCACTGCTACTGAAGACTCACCAGAAAAGAGTTCTTGCCAACAAAACCCTTGGTGCTTTCAAAATGGCTCAATATCAGAAACTGTTATTATTTTATTAGGAAAATGATATTAAAGTAGAACATTAATATTACAGTCAAACATTAACATCTTCTTTGCCACTGTACCCTACAGACCGTGGAATATCACCATCTAACTTCCAGCCAAATTCTTCTAGGTGCTGTCTTTCCTACTAGAATGTGAACTCTATGAGAGCACTGTCTTTTCCATTTCTCTCTCCAGCACTTAGCACAGTGCTTTGCACCCTAGAAGCACTTAATAAATGCTTAACTCATTCATTCATCAAAAAATTTAGTGATCTCATACTCATGAGGGATCTCATATTTGACCATAGCCTTTAAACCCCCGTTTTCTCTGAGTCACATTTGAAAAATGAGAGGGTCAGGCTAAATGATCTTTGAGGCCCCTTCAAGCTCTAAGTTTGAGCCTTGGGGAACAAGAACTATGTTTACTCAAAATTGTTTTGCACATAGTATGAAGTTAATAAATATCTGAAGAATGAATGAACATACAATTTCTACCCAGATTAGTAAAAACCTCATCTCTTCATAGCCCTGCCTGCCCTACACTCAGATCCAAGGATGCTTCTTTTCCCTATGTCTGAGCTATTTGGGAATATATTCTTTTTGGCCTCTAAATTTGCTGTTGCACCTTTTTCCTTCAATGATTCTGTGAGCACATGTGGATGTGTGTGGGTACAGAAAGGTGATGAGAGTTTGGGGGCATTATGACTCCAGAATTCAAGGGGCCAAAAGTAGGTCAGTGAATACTTTCCAGAGAATTTCATTTCCAACAGGCCTTTGATCTTTTTTTCCAAAATTAGAACAACTTTCATATTTTCACACTCTGCCTGATGTTTTAAAATTTTCACAGGATCATAGATATAGAGCTAGAAAGAATCTGAGAGGTCACCTAGATTGCCCTCATTTTACCGGTGAAGAAACTTTCCCAGATTTATTTATTTAAAACATAAATACTTTCATTCAGTTTCCACCATGGTGGTTTCATCAAAAACCCTCATTAAAACTTTAATTCAAAAGAGTAAGCAACACTGAAATTCATTATAAATGCAAGTAATAAAACCCACACTCATATGTCACTGGAACTTTTAGCTGAACACATCCATGAGAGAAGCACTTCCTCATAATAATGTTGGAAGAGGAATCACCTCCTTATCAAGTAGGGACACACCTAGGATGGATGGTAAGAGGTGGAGACCTCAGAGTGCTGCAATTGCAGTGAGGAGTGAATTTAAATCCTACTTCTGATATTTACTAGTTATGTGATGGTGGCCAAATCACTTACCTCTTTCAGCCACAATTTTCTCACCTAGAAATGTGGATAATCATCACATCTAACTCATGGGGTTGTTGTGGGGATCAAATGAGATAATATAGGGAAAGAGCTTCAGAAAACTTGAAGTGCTATGTAAATACTGGTGATGATGGTGATGACGGTGATGATAAGGAAAGGATTTACTCACATCCATCCAAACTTCCATCCCTCCTCCCTCTTCCAATGTACAGCCTTTCTTAAAGCAACAAGAAGCTACTTAATCATCTCATCAGCTCCCCTATTGTAATGGGGCCTGAAAATTCCTACCTCTGAAGAATGGCTTCAATTTCTTGTCTGTACACATTCAGTAGGTTGGCCTAGGTGATTTCTAATTCTGATATTTTAGGGGGCTAGATTTTGATATAGTGACTTTAGAGAAAAGTACCATAAGAATTTGGCTTAGATGGTGGACAAAAACCTAGGCCAAAAGGCTATTCTCAGGAGGGCAGTTGGCTCTTTCTCTTTGAAATGAGCAAAGTCCAATCCGTTGGCAGAACCACAAAATAGCTGTAGAACTGGTGGTACAACTTCTTCCAG
Organism: Gymnobelideus leadbeateri; assembly: GCA_011680675.1. Classification (NCBI taxonomy): domain Eukaryota; kingdom Metazoa; phylum Chordata; class Mammalia; order Diprotodontia; family Petauridae; genus Gymnobelideus; species Gymnobelideus leadbeateri. Next base: position 47,375 of record WOXC01011545.1, on the reverse strand, counting down.
AAAGCTGTGCTGCATTACTGAGTAAATTCTCCCATTCCATATTTGCCACTAACCACATGTTCTGTTCAACTAGGAGAGTGAGCAATACTGAGATTATCCAACAAAGCGTATGGGAAGAGAGAGACATGCTCAGATCCAGCATTATTGAATGTGTTTCATTGTTCCAATCGCTGTTAAGCCTCTTCTCCCTAAACCCCAAAGGTACCTGAAATGTCCTTCTAGGTCATCAGTTTTATTCTGCCTAGGAGGCAGCCAGGTAGTGTAATAGATAAAGTGAGCTGGGCCTGGAGTCAAGAAGACCTGAGTTCAAACTTGGCCTCAGATACTTACTAGCAGTATGAGATGGGCAAGTTACTTGGCCTTTGTCTGTTTTATTTTCCTCACCTGTAAAATGGGGATAATAATACCCTACTTTGCAGGGTAGTTGTAAAGATCAAATAAAATTCACACACACATGCACAGGTTTATAAAGCACTTAGCACAGGGCCTGGCACATAGTAGGTACTTAATGCTTATTTCTTTCTTCTCTATATCTATTATTCTATGACAACAAAACCATCACTTTGAGTATTGTATCCTATGACTACTGCTTTTCTTTGTCAAAGTTCAAAAAAGTTAAGTATGAGCAGATTTTGCACCAGAGAACTATCTTACAAAGTATGAATTTCACTGCCTGCAATAACTCAAGAAAAGAGTCTACTAAACTCCTTACCAGTCTTCTAAAAGTTCACTCCCCCCAAAACAGAGACACTAATTTAAAGCAGGCCCTACTTCTACTAGTACCTGCCATGAAGCTGGGTATTGAGACTTTAGAGGATGATTTTCAACCTTCTAATGACTTAATTTTACCAACAGACTTTGTTCCATCCACTGATACTCTCTGCCTTGATTCATTCCCCAATAATTAGTACATTCTTATCCTGTATCATTTTCTCCATTCCAGTGATATATTGAGGTTCAGAACTTTTGCATGCCAATGAACAAATTCCTTAACTGACTGCTTCCTTGTTACCATCAACTTCAAACCTACTTCCCCAATCCCCCACTTCAGATCTGCCTTCCCCTTCCACTGTGCCCTTTGGAAATCTCCATCCATAATTAACTAACTTCCTTTCATTTTAAACCTCTTCCGCTGATGATATGATCCTTATATTTGCCCCAAGGAAAATTTGAACAATGTTTCTGGGTTCCCTAGGATTGGTAGGTGAACTTTTGCTTTATCTTGCCTGGAACCACTACCCTCTCTTTGGCATGCTACCTACAGTATGGCCAACAACCCTATTACCATCGCTGCCATTACATGTCTCCCTCTCCCAATCCTGAATGACAGCCCTAGTCCTAAGGTTCTGATAGGTGACATTCCACTTACTCCAAAACCAAGCCTCCATGCCACTTCCTGGACATCTGTACACCACAACACAGACCTACAATGCCCCATTTGTCAGCTTCCCTTTAGCTAGTACAGTCCTTCCCCATTAGAATGTAAGCTCCTTGAAGGCAAGGGATGTCTTACTTGCTTGTATTTGTATCCTTAACACTTAGTTCAGTGCTTGGCATAAAGTACTTAATAATGTACTGTCTATCTATCCATCCATTGCATTTTGCTTTACCACACTTCATAGATACTATGGGGTATTGTGTGTATTCTGACTGTTCCACCACCTGGCTGTTCTCTCTCCACCTCTCCCCCTCTCTTCAGACCTCCCTATTCCTTGAGAAACAACAATATCAAAAGAATATTATATAAACTTAGTTTATAAAGCAGCAGCAGGGTTTAAGAAGCTCAACTCTAATTCTGAAAGTAGTTCTACTGTGGATAAAATGCTATGAAATGGCACTGAATGCTATAGAGAAATCTTTCCTGAAAGGAAGTCAATCAATGGAGCAAACTTCATTATTGTCTTATTTTAAGAAATTGCCACAGTCACTTCCACCTTCAGCAACTACCACCTTAACCAACTGGTAGCCATCAACACTTAGGCAAGACCCTCCACCAGCAAAAAGACTATGACTCGCTAATGGCTCAGATTATGGTTAGCATATATTTTTTTTTAGCAATGAAGTATTTAAAAAAATTTTTTTAGACATGCTACTACTGCACACTTAATAGACTAGTGTAAATATGACTTTTGTATGCACAAGGAAACAAAAAATTTGTTTGACTAGCTTTACTGTGATGGTCTGGAACTGAACCAGCAATCTCTCTGAGGTCTTCGATATGCCTGCACTGACTACTTTTTCCTTCCTGGTCATTTGAGTCATGGCCTACACTTAGTCTTTGCTCTCCACTAACCCCCATTGCTGCTCTAAACTCTTCCTCTACCATTATCGCTCAGCAACTTCTCCTTCTTTGAAGATCAAACTATCCAAATTTATCAGCCAATACAGATTCTCCAGGATATTCACTCTCCTGAACTTTAATTCAGTGCTTAGCTCACAGTCAAGCTCTTCATCACTAATGCTTGCCCTCCATACAAGGGCACTGGAATATATATTTTCTTGTTCTCTCAAGTACTCAAACTAGCGATTTCCTCTTAACTGTTCAACTCCCAAGACCTATCACTTCACTCCATATCAGTATAGCTAGATGGCACAGTGGATAGGAAGACCTGATTACAAATCCTACCTTAGGCAATTACTTAGCAATGTGAGTTTCTTCACTGCTGTCAGCTTCAGTTTCCTCATCTATAAAGTGGGGATAATACTAGTACCTATGTAACAGAGATGTTGTGAGAAACAAATGTGATAACAAACTTTAAAGCTCTAGATAAATGTTAGCTATTATTATTAGCTATTACCTTAGAACCACCTACCAGTGTTTCACTTCCATGTTCAGGAACTTCAAATTCTTTGATCTGATCATAATAATTTATCATTCCACCTCTCCCTATGCCCAGTTCCTTCTAAATGTAGTCTTCCTCTTCCTAGGGCAATCACTCTTACCGTCCCAATTTCAACCCCTTGATAAGCTGGGTAAACTGTACTTCTGAATCCCTCAGCCACTCCTCTTATCTCAACTAAAGTCTTGCCAAACATCAACCTGGGATTATTCCCACAATCAACTTCCTTTGATCCTCTGCATGTGCTGCTGAATGGATCTGGAACAAGTCTGAGAACCTTGCTGATCCAGTCATTTTAATTTCAAATTGGCCCTCATTGAGCAAGGCAATCATTCCACTTATTAATCCATTCTCTCTCATTCACCACAATGGCTCTCCCAAACAAGCCTTAAGTGTCCCATCATGCCATCTTAACTTAATCAACTCCAAAGGTGTCCTATAACACTCAGGATCTGGTCCCCTCCTATCATTTCAGTCTTCTCACACCTCACTCCTCTATGTGTATAATTTGAGTCCAGTGCCAATGGCCCACTTGCAATTCCTTGAAAAAGATACTTCATCTCCCAACTCTATGCATTTTCACTGACTATCCCTCAGTGACTATTTATTTCTATTTAAGCTGTTTGTTGTTATTTAGTAGTTTTTCAGTTGCATCTGAGTTTCATTGATCCCATTTGTGGCTTTCTTGGCAAAGATACTGAAGTGGTTTGCAATTTCCCTCTCTCACTTTACAAATAAGGAAACTGAGGAAAACAGGGTTAAGCGACTTGCTCACACAGTTATTAGGTGTCTGAGGACAGATTTGAAGTCAGTTAGATGAGTCTTCCTGACTCGGGACAAGACACCAAACTGCTCTATCTCCTGACTTCCTTCAAACCTCAGCTAAACTCTCATTTTATACAAGAAATACAAAACTTACTGGTTCCCTATTGCTTCTAGAGGAAAGCTTAAACTCTTGTTCAAGGCCCTAAACAAACTGGCAACACCTGACCTTTCAAACTTTATTTCATATTACTTTTCTCCCTGTCTTTTAATTTCCAAACAAATACAAAGCTCTGTCCAACCTTCAGTCACTTTACCTACTCTGGCTTCATTTTTCTCCCTTCACAATTTTCAGTGTGTTTAACTAGTCTAACTTTAAGCCTTGAGTCCCTTGACTTACAGTATTATCACTATTTATTTATAAACTCTTCTTGAATTACCTACACTATAGTTTTTATGCTGTCAAACCCATGGAGATTCGGAAAATGGATCTATGGAAGGAATGAATTCCATGCATGAAGCAAGTCAGTGAAAATGTATAGTCAGGAGAGTTTTATATGAGGCAAAGAAGTCAGTGGCACTGGATTGCAAAGTACATAGATGTGAGTAAGGTTTAAGAAGATTAGAAAGGTGGAAGGTAGTTAGGTTATGAAGGACTTTAGAAACCAAGTAAGATTTTAAATGTTATCTTGGTGGGAACCAATGGAATTTATTGATTGAGAAGGGGAGGAAGCTGGGAAATAGCTAACACATGTCTATAAAAATTTTAAATGGAAAGAACTACCACCATAATTTAAAATGAATGTTGCAAAATAAAAAAGAACATTTATCATTTAACTTTTCTGCCCAATTAGTCAATCTAATAGATATGAGGTAGCACTTCAGAACTGTTTTAATTTGCATTTCTCCAGTCAATAGTGAATTAAGACTATTTTTCCATATGACTATGCTTTGATTACTTCATCAGAAAACTATTCATATCTTCTGATTATTTATCAATTGGGGGATGGCTCTTATTTTTATAAATCTGACTAAGCTCTCTATATGGGCTTTTTTTGGGGGGGGAGTAGAGGAGAAAGGTAGGGCAATTGGGCTCAAGTGACTTGTCCAAGGTCACACAGCTATCTTTTTGTGTTAGGTGTCTGAGGTCACATTTGAACTCAGGTCCTCCTGACTCCAGGGCTGGTGCTTTATTCACTGTGCCACCTAGCAGCCCCATCAGCTCTCTATATGTTTGAGAAATGAGGCCTTTATCAGGAAAACCTGCTTCAAATTTTTTTTTTACAATCACTATTGCTAACTGTATTTCCCATCATCCTATTTTCCCCATTTATTCTATTCTCTCTCCTTTCACCCTAATCCTCACAAGTGGTTTGCTTCTGACTATACCCTCCCCTCTATCAACTTCCCCCCTTGCCTTTTCTCTTATCCCCTTCCCCTCCTACTTTCCTGTAAGGTAAGAGAGATCTCTATACTGAGTTGAGTATGTTAGTCCCTCTTTGAGCCAATTCTGATGAGGGAAAGGTTCACTCACTCCCCTTTCTCACCTCCCCCATTCTTCCCTCTACTGTAGAAGCTTTTTCTTGCCTCTTTTCTGTGAGATAATTTCCCCCATTCTACTTCTTCCCTCTGAGAAATGCTTCTTGCAGAAGACTGGATTTTAGGTGAGACTTGAAGAAGCCAGGGAAGCAAGGATATAAAGATGAGAAAGGAGAGAATTCTAGGCATGGGAGACAGCCAGTGAAGATGCCTAGAATCAAGAGATGGAGTATGGGGTAACTAGATTGGAAAGGTAGGATGGGGCTAAGATAAGAAGGGTTTTAAAAGCAAATCAGAGGATTTTATATTGGATACTGGAGATGACAGAGAGACAATGGAATTTATTGAATAGTAGGATGACATGGTCAGACTTGTGTTTTAAGAAAATCAATTTGACAGCTATGGATTGTAGTGGGCAGAAATTTGAGGCAGGGAGATCAACAAGAAACTATTACAACTATTCAGGTGTAAAGTGATGAGGGTTTGTACTAGGTTGCTGGCAATGCCAGAGGAGAGAAGGGAATGAGAGATGTCATGAAGACAGAATTGATAGGACCTAGCAACAGATATTGGGGGGGGGTGGTAAGAGAGAGTGAGAAGTCAAGAATTACACCTAAGTTTTAAGTTTGGGTGACTAGGAAGATGGTGGTGCCCTTGACAGTAAGAGGAGAGGTCTCAAGGGAAAGATAATGAGCTCAGCTTTGGACATTTTAAGTTCAAAATGTCTAACAGGCATTTGAAAATGTGAAACTGTGTCAGAAGAAAGGTTAGGGATGATTAAGTAAATCTGAAAATCATTAGCATGGATATGATAATTGAATACATGGAAACTGAGGAAATCACCAAGTTAAACAAAATAGAGGGAAAAGAGAAGTGTCCCCAAAACAAAGACCTGGACAACAATGGTTAGTGGGCACAAACTGGATGAAGATTCAAAAAAGGAGATTAAAAAGGATTTGTCAGACAGGGAAGGAGAGAATCAGGGGATAGTAGTATCATAAAAACCCAGAGAGAAGAAAGTATCAAGAAGGAGGTGATTGACATTTGAAGGTAACTGGATTTTAGGTGAGACTTAAAAAGAAGCCAAGAAAGCCAAAAGACAGAAATGAGGTAGGAGATCATTCCAGGCATGGGGGACAAGCCAGAGAAAATGCCTGGAGTCCAGGGAGTGTCTTGCTAGTAGAGCAACCAAAGAGGCCAGTGTCACAAGATCAAAGAGTATATGGGAGGGAGTAGGGTGTAAAACACTGGAAAGATCTGAGGGGCTAAATAATAAAAGGCTTTGAACACCAAAGAGAATTTTATATTTGATCCTGGGGGTGGGGGGTGATGTGGTCAGACCTGTACTTTAGGAAAATCACTTTGGTGGCTTAATGGAGGTGGGACTGGAATAGGGAGAGACTCATCAGGCTATTGTAGTAATCGAGGTATGAGGTAATGAGGGCCTAACTGAGAGTGGTTACAGTGTCTGTTCTTTGTCCTTCATTCTGGAAGAGGACCATCAGGGAGATGATGCCATGTCATACAAGTGAATTGGATTTAAATGAGGGAGGGCTGTGCAAAGTCACCGGCCCCATTTTCTCCAGTGGTCAGATAGGATCAGGACAACTGGAGATGGGCCAGGATGTGGTGGGGGACCTTGGCTTTTTAAAGCTAAGTTCTTTAACTGGTCTCAGTTTTAACTTTGGTAAGGAATAAGGCTATTTCTTCATGAGAGACTGGGGTGAAGAAGGAGACAGTGGCAGAAGTTACCTGAGTAATATGAGATGAGGATTAGGAGAGAAGGAGTTCACAGTGAATAGCCTCAATTTTTTCCTGTAAAATATAAGACAAAGTTTTCAGCTGAGAGGGTGGGGACTGGGGGAGTCATGGGAGAACTCTGAAGGGATCAAAAGATTTGGAAGAATTGCTGTGGACAGTTAAGATGGTGAACTGATAAGGGAGATATAGTAGCATTGCCTAGCAGCTATGAGAGCCCATTTAAGGTTGTGTAACAAATTTGTAGTAGAGCCTAAGTTAGAATGGTTGTGTGATTTTCTCCATCTTTATTTAGCATCATGTGTTAAATGAAGACAGCAAATGGTGGCAATAATCCAAAGCTGAGGATTGGCTGAGTTCAACGGGCTATACGAAGAGACAAGGGACTCAGGAGAAGAGTATAGTGTAGAGATGAACTGGTTCACTAAGGGATCAAAAGGAGATAGGGAAAAGAGAGAGTAGTTAGTAAAGGAGAGACGGCCTGGGAGAGAATTGAGGGGTTAAGGGACTGAAAGTTATGATATTGATAAAGAATAGAGTTTGGTAAGGAAAGGCAAAGGGAGAGGTAGAGAATAAACAGGTAATAGCTGGATAAGGGGATTTGAGAATTCCTGAACATGAAGGTGGCACACCTATCTCTATGCAGACAACTTTAAAATTTATACATTTAGTCCTAATCCTCCTGCACTCCAACCCCATCTGTGAACTTCTAATTCCATCTGCATGGTGGAATTAGAGGCATCTAAAACTCAATGTCCAAAACTGAACTTATCTTTCCCCTTAAACCAACCATACCTAATTTCCCTAATTTTGATAATGGTACCAGTATTTTTTGGTCATTCACCCAGGTTAAACCTTGGAGACATTCTTGATTCTTTGCTCTCATCAACCTCCATATACAATCAGATGCCAAGTTTAATGGATTCTATCTCTATATCTCTTACTTTTGTCCCTTTCTCTTGTCTCTTACCCATACCACAACCAGAATAGTATAAAAACTCATTATCTCTCACCTGGATTGCTGCAATTGCTTCCTATTTGGTCTCTCTGATTTGTTTCTGCACTCCCCAACCCCATACTACTATTCTATTCAATAAGCTCTCTCTACTGCCTCTAGGACAAAATATAAAGCACAGTGTTGGTCATTTAAAGTCTTTCACAATCAAGTCCTAGTCTACTATTTCAGGCTTGTTACATATATTACGCCTTTTATGGTCCAGCCAAACCGGTCTTCTTGCTGTTCTACATAAATAATATTCCATCTTCCATTTGGCCTTGGCAAAAGATGTCCTCTTCTCACATTCATCTCTCAGAAGCCAAAGCTCCCTTGAAGGCTCAGCTCAAGTGCCACCACCTTCAAGAAACCATTCCTGATTCTGTCAGTTGTCAAGTGTCTTGAACCTACCATCAGTGTCTCCCTTTTTGTATTTGTAGCTCTAGCACCTAGCACTGAACCTGTCAATAAGAGTCATCAGTAAATGCTTGTTAGTTGACTGAGACAGTGAAAAAGCTCAGTAATTTCTACAAACCACAGATAAACATCCAGTGATGAAAGGTGTCCTGGGGCTACTCCTGATATGTGACTCTCAATATTTATGTTACTTGTCTGAGCTAGTGCCTTGGTTTAGATTATTCATCTATGATGAAATATCTTTCAACACCTGTTTCCCACCCCCTGCTTAACTTTCCAATCATTCCAGGTGCTTTATAAATATTACTTTATATGTGTCTGAGGTCGGATCTGAACTTTAAGTCTTCTTGATTCTAGGTTCAACGTTCTATGCACTGTACAACCTAGTCACCTATGGTTAGCACATCTGCAAAAAATAAATTTAAAATTTATTAAAAGTATCCTCCCCCTTTGCAAAACACAGTAGAAGTAATGTGGTACAATGGAAAAACATGGGCAATGGAATATAGTTGGAGGTGCTGGGTTTGAGTCCCAGTGTAGACCAACGTAAACTTGGCTAAATGACAATCTCTCTAAGTCACAGTTTACAGATGCAGACATCTATAAAATGAAGATATACTTGTGAATATGCAAATCACGCTGTAGAGAAGCACTTCTACATCAACAGGAGTGATTACTGCTCTGCACTGGTGCACGGGTTATTCTATCCTATTTTTACAGGTATCTGTGGTTTTTACATCACCTTCATTTTGAATACATTTCTTCCCGCTCCCTACCCCCTGAGCCATCCTTTTAAACAAAAATTTAAAAAGATGTGAAACAATTATTTTAGCAAAGCTAATCAACACACCAGCTGTGACTGATGGTGTCTGCAATGTTCTACCCACAATGTAGATTCTCCCTACACCTCCACCAAAGAAGGGAGATTTCGTATGTCTTTTCAGAGTTATGAATCCTGTTATACCTCCAGAGTTGCTGTGAGGATCAGATGATACTATTTACCTAATTTACTTTCTAAACATCAAAAGGTTATACAAACAGCAATTATAATTATTACCATACCAGGTCTTAGGAATCCTTATGAGATCAAATTTTTCTCCTTACATTAGGTTCTCAAGTTTACCTTGCTTGCTGTCCACACTTCATTGGTTTAGTATAGATACTTGAAGCCACAGGTTTTACAAGTGGGTCCTTTCTTGGATTTTGTCACCTGTAAATTTCTGGGTATTTTTTATGCTATTATACCTACAACAGTAACTATTCCCTATGGTCTATCTATTTGGCAGCTAGATGGCACAATGAATAGAGTGCCAGATCTGCAGTCAAGAAGACTCAGCTTCCTGAGTTCAAATCTGGCTCCTGACAATTAGTAGCATGTGATGCTGGGCAAGTCACTTAACCCAGTTTGCCTAAGTTTCCTTATCTCTAAAATGAGCTGGAGAAGGAAATGGCACACCACCTCAGTATCTTTGCCAAAAAACCCCAATTGCGGTGATGAGGTGTGGGAAATGATTGGACAGGAACAAATGGTATCTATTGTGACACTGTAGTTATACACTGGTAGTTTTTTTTTCCTACCCTCAATTCTTTTCATTTTAAAGCTTTTTAATAAGCAAAACAAGAGCAAATATATTTTTACCAGACCCTCTAACATAAACTCCATCCCTGGCCAAAATCCCATCACTTATATATTTTAAGCCACAGTTTGGATACCACCTTCTTAACTAGCTATTTACTTCTCAATTCTGCCTCTTTTTTCTGAATCCTCATATTCAAAAGGCAGCAGTGATGACAGTCTGTGCCCACATGGTCTTCGTTTCTTTCCTCAGACTTTATAATCCTTAGCCATGTTTGCGCCTTTCTTTCTGGCTGTATCATCTGCCCTCAAGCGAACTGTCAGAAGTTGAGAGGAACTAGGCAGTAGTGGGTGGATAGTAGTCATCCAATCTGACATATGTAGATGTACATATGACTTGGAACAGATAGGTAGCTACTCTGTAGATCATGTCTGGTGGACGAATTGCTGCTTCAGGACTCCTGATCACTAACCAATGACATGCATCTCTTCATCAGATTCTTTTTGAATAATCTCTCCCCTGATACCCACTACTTGTAGACCTCCTGTACCCTCCCCTTTGGAAGACAAGTGCTACTTCTTCCTCAGAAGGTCCAAGTCCTTCCTTTTGAGGACAGATTTCAAATTTATTACTTATTGCTGAGTGTTCTGTGAGCCTTTTTCTCTTTGCTCTCTATCTTTCTTTCATCCTTCAATACCTTAATAGAAGTCACTACTTTCCTTTGCCTATTTACTTCTTTTACCTTTACACTGAAGACCTTTCATTTTTGAAAGCAAAATTTCATTTCTCTCTGAAAATCAGTAGGAAGGACACTGGCTTTGAAGTTAGAATGCCTGAGTTCAAATTCTGCTTATGGTACTTTCTATCTGGGTGACCCCAGAGAATTCACTTAACTTCTTGGGCTCAGCTTCCAAAGACATCCCTTCCTAATGCCCTCTCCAGCTAAAAATGCCTTGTCCTCTCAAATTAACCTCCATCTACTCTAATACTGTGAGTTGCCCTTGTTACTTCTATCTTGTCCTTGAGGGCAGGGATGGTTTTTTGCTATTCTTTGTACCCCCAGTGCTTATACTGTGCCTAGCACATAGTAAGTGCTTAAAAAATAAATGACTGTTAACTGACTGGCTTCAAGATCCCATCTAGCTTTAGAAAGACAGATAACAAGCATTAAAGTACCTACTCTAGGCATAGTGCTGCTTATTTGTATAGTAGGCTACATAAATGCTTATTCTCTTCCACACCCTTCCCTTAATATATGTCAGACACTGTGCAAAATGCTTTACAATTACTATCTCATTTTATTGTCATAACAACCCTGGGAAGTAGATGCTATTATCTTCATTTTAGAAATGAGTAAACTCAGGCAGAGGTTAAGTGACTTGTCCAGGGTCATAAGCTATTAAGTATCTGAGGCCAGATCTGAGTTCAGGTGCTACAGGTCCAAGTCTAGGGTTCTATCCATTGTACCAGTCAGCTGCTTCTAAACCTACTATCCTTTTCTTTCTCTTCCGTGAGACTGTCTGGCCTGCATTTTGTACATAGATAAAACAGTAACCTGATTATGGTAGGAAGTTAGGTATGCACAGAAAATTTTTTTAAAAATAAATTTGGTCCTTCTACATTACTTCACAAATGAGAAACTGAGGCCCATGTTTAATTTTTTCATACCAGCTATAAGAAAGTGAACAGTTTCAGAAAAGCGTTATAAACCCAGTTTCTTTCCTGTTTCTTACAGTAAATGGCATATATATATATATATATATATATATATGTATATGGCTGTTTGTAAACTACAGCACAAGCATTAATTTCATTACCAAGACATATCTCAAATGACAAATAGTTCAAATATAAGACAGGGCCATAATACCTTTCTACTAATGAGGAATTATTTAAAATCCTTTGGGTCAAATTTAGTCTTCTGAACAGCACAATGCCTTATTCTGATACAGGTGCCAATGAAATGAATATGAGATATTTTCTGATGTGAATAAAAACTAGAGTGGGAATGAATGAATGTACTTATTTGAATGTACTTGTAGTGGTTCTTCGAAGGACTAAGCTGAGCCTGTCAGCTTTTAATAAAAAGCAGATGTTGAGCATTAAATATGAATTCACAAGTGCCTGGCAGGTGAGAAGCTATCTAGAACTGAGGGGTCCCTGCCCATAAAAAATAGCTATGATGCCAATACTTCCAGAGGTGGTATGAAGCTCTAACAGAAACCATAGACTATACAGAACAAACTTGGAATGAATGAGCATTTATTAATGTTCTAGATACAGTGCTAAGTTCAATAATGCCAAACCAGTTAAGACTTCTCTTATTCCCCCCTGCTTTGCTACATGAATTGCCTTTCTCCAACTCCCAGAATCCACAGTGCAATTCCAAGATGCTCTCTCTGGAACGACAGGTGGAAAACAATATGTCTGCTTTCATTTACTCCATCCATATGTTAATGCTGTTCTTATTCCTAGGTTCTCTTTAATTTATTCTCAAGAGCAAAGCTAAAAACAGAGACATAAGCACAAAGCAACTCATTCAACACAGCCACCTTTGTTCTTTGTGAGAACACAAAGAACAGCATGCACGCCTATCCTCAGAGCTTCTGAGCTTCAACTGGTAAACAAAAGCTATTTGGCACATCACCATGTTGAAGAGAAGCTCCTTCAAATGTCAGGAAACAGTTTGGAAAATAATTTCTAGAGAAGCCACCAACCACTAGGAGTCAAAAGAAACTCTGACTTCTAGCATAAAGTTAAATGGCAGAGGAAGAAAGGACTTTTTTTTTTTAAACGCACACGAATGGAAATTGGGTAGTCAAATTAATACAAACCAGCCCCTGTTTTTTTTTTTTTTAAACACATGAACGGAAAGTAGACAGTCAAATTAACACCAACCAGTTTTAGGTCTGTATTACATATAAAAGTATTCAATGAATACTTCCTATAGGAATTCAAAGTCCTTCAGATGACCTCCTGGTGTCAAGAGCGGAGAGGCTCTGGGAAAAAGGTATACCAATGACACTTTCCATGCAAAGGGGAAGGGTTTTAAGTGAAAACTGAATGGTCATGGCTGATTCCTTATTAGAATGAAAAATCCAAACTCTACATGATTTCTGTGATCTTCTCTTTTTCCATGTTTGTGCTACATTTATAACTAGCAGGGCAAAGCCCTTTCTAAGATTTAGGATTTAACTAAACAGGACAAGCTAGATCTATATGCAAAGCCTTTTTCAAATGACTGGCTAAGATAAAAGGGGAAAGTCAAGTAAGTGCTCTTGAACAGTCCCTCTACAACCTATTTGTGTGGAAAAAACAGGTGTGAGTGAGCTCTTCTCCCACCAATAATACCTTATAGAAACTGAATAAAGGGCAATTACCCACAGCTGACAAAGGACAAGGACTGTCTGGATTAGCTAAGCAAAAAATTTGGATCTGTGATATAAAGGGCAAGTCTGAAGCCACAGCAACCAACTAACTCAATGGACATACAGGAAAACCTCTGTCAATTGCTGATGTCTGGCCAGTCACATGTTCTACACAATCAGGTGCCATGATGCTAACCTGAAACCAGCTATGAGGTACCATCCCTGTTCTAAAAGCAAAGAACAATACTTATACATACCCGATACAGCTAGGCACTAAAGTAATGAGTATAAGAGGCAGCATAGCATATCACAAAATATCATTAGATTCATAGTCAGAACACTTGGTTTTTATCCTGGTTCTCCCTGAATATCTTGGGCAGACCAGTCACTTCCTCCCTTTAGACCTCAATTTCCTTACTTGTAAAATGAAGAGACCGGATTTACTGCCTTATAAGGTTCCTTCAGCTCTAGAGACAATGAAATTGTTTAAGTTCTAAAAGCTGATCAGTGTCCTCTAGTCCCAGAAGGTTAGCTGGGTTTTTTTCCCCCTGGAATGATGTTAGGAACTAGGAAGTATTAACAAGTAATCCCCAGACACTGGAATTCAAATGCCAAATCTCTTTTCTTTTGAGTTTAAGAGATTACATTTAATTTAAAGGCGACTTATCTCTGCATGTTTTAATAATTTTGATTGAAATATCAGGAAAAAATCTCTTATCTTGTTTCTTCTGCCCCCCAAATGGGAAATGATGGGAAGGTATAAGAATTTCTTATCACCCTTCAAATGAAAGCCATCCTGACCATTAGCAGGTACCAGAGAGCAGATATATTCCTAAAGAGATAGGAAAAATGTCCAGGTCCTTTATTCTAGGGTTCAGGGAGGCTCTGCAATTCACCCTGATATAGTAGGAAAAGTGACCAGGGCTGACTTTGGAGTTAACTGTGTAATACAAGTAACCAAGAAAATATGGTAGGTCTTTTATTATTAATAATAATTGTTATGGGGCGGCTAGGTGGCGCAGTGAGTAGAGCGTCGGCCCTGGAGTCAGAAGGACCTGAGTTCAGATCTGACCTCAGACACTAAACGCACACACAAACAAAACCTAGCCGTGTGACCTTGGGCAAGTTACTTAACCCCAACTGCCTTCCAAAAAGCAAAAAAAAAAAAAAAAAAAAAAAAAAAATAATTGTTATTATTACTACTGCTACTAATAACTAGCATTTCTAAAGTGCTTTAAGGTTTGTAAAGTGCTTTACAAGGATGGCCTCATTTTATCCTAAAAACAATCCTGAGAGGCAGGTGCTGCTATTATGCCCATTTTAAAAGATAAACAGCATAGAGGTTAAGTGACTTGACCAAGGCCCCATAGCTAGTAAGCATCTAAGGCCAGATGTGAACAGATCTTACTGACTTCTAGGCACTGGGCCATCAAAGCATAGTCCCTAGTCTAGAAGGTGTGAAGGTAGCAGTTTGAATGGTGAGTTCCTAAATCCTATGTTATGACCTTATGAACCTCATTTCCACTGAACCAAACCTTAACAGGTTTTCCTGTCTCTGTAAAAAGAGACTAGTCTAGGGCTTAGGAAGAATTGGGAGGAAAGTAAGAACAAGGATGTGTATTTGTTTTATAAGGTGTTTAACTTATGATGTAATTATAGCACAATCACTTAAGGGAATATCTCTTATCCAGCCGACTAAACCCATCCTTGCAACAAAGAAAATGAACTAAGTAAAAAACCCAATAGTGATTAGACAATGAGTAGCGTATCCACAGTGATAGAAAGAATTCTACCATCGTCATTCTTCACCTCTCTTTCTCGAGGATAGTATATTTTCTATCTGTTCTCTAGGATCAGCCCTGATTTTTCAATTAGTTCAATTTCCTTTTAGACTCTTTCATTTGTATTACTGTAAACATTCTACATACTATTCTTTTCTTTCTGCACACTTCATTCTATATCATTCCATACAAATCTTCTCATGTTTTTCTGAATTCTGTATATTAATAATTTATTGCTGCACAATAACATTACACTATACATTATCTATTTTTTCAGTTATTCCTCAATTGATGTGCATCCACTTTGTTTCTAGTTCTCTGCTACCACAGAGTACAGCTGTAAATATTTGGAATATACTGGACATTTGTTGCTGTGTTTGACCTCCTTTTCCTTGTCACTTTAACACTTAATAGAATACAATCTGTCATCTTTTCTCAACTCCATCCCCCTCAACTTTATCCTACTCGTATCCCAGTTCAATCCTTCCCATCATTTCCACTATGCCCTCTGGATTTCCTATTCCATAGTGAATAAATTCCCCTTCATCTGTACTGTCTCACAAGCTTTCCACCTCTTACACATCATTGAGTCCTGGCTCCTCTCTGATGACATTGAATCCCCAATTATTCTCTCCATTACTAGCTGTCTCATATTTCACCCCCCCCCCAATCACATTACTCCTGGGACCCATCTACCATAGGAAGGTGGAGGTGATGAGTTAAGAATACTCCTTGCTCCCCATTATACTTCCAGACTCTCCCTCCTTCACTCAGTAACCTTTCTTCCTTTGAAGTCCACTAAATCAAAATCATGACAGCTGTAGAAGACCAAACCTAGGTCATTCTTCTTCCTTTATCAAGGAGTTCAACATATGGCTCACCATCTTCCTCTCCTCTCCCACTTCTGTCCTCATACTAGAGGACTTAAATATCCATGTAGATGCTTCCCTAATTTCCCATTTTTCCAACCTCCTTAAATATCCTATGACTTATTCCATCATAATGGAGTCACACATAGGAATGGCCATGCACTACATCTTTCCATTATCCACAAATGTTCCAGTTCCCTAATTAGTAAATGATCTAAGTATTAGATGGGGTAACAGTTAATCCCTGGGGAGCCTTGTAGAAGACAAATGGCCTGCATTTTTAGAAATTTGGTTCATTTTTCTATGTAACTGGGAAGCAAGGCCTTTACCAGAGAAATCTGCTGTAAAAATCTTCCATTTCCTGTTTTGATTCTAATTTTGGCTGTACTTAGTTTTGTTTGTACAAAATCTGTTTAATTTTATGTAATCAAAATTCATTTTACTTCCTGTGATGCTCTCTCTTGTTTGGTCATAAACTCTTCCTTTATCCAAAGATCTGATAGGTATGGTTTTTTATACTCCCCTAATTTACTTACATTATCACCCTTTATGTCTAAATCATTTTTTGATTTTGACCTTATCTTGCTATATGATAAGAGATGTTGGTCTATGTCTAGTTTCTTCCAAACTGCTTTCCAGTTCTCCCAGCAATTTTTCTCAAATGATGAGTATTTACCCCCAAATCTTGGATCTTTGGTTTTATTAAACACTGGATCACTGAGGTTATTTATTACTGTGTATTGTATACCTAATCTATTCCACCAATCCATCACTTTCTTTCTTAGCCAGTACTAGATTGTCTCCAATTTGGTACTGCTAGACCAATTTCCTTCACATTATTTTTATTGATTCCTTGATATTTTTGACCATTTATTCTTCCAGATGAATTTTATTATTTTTTCCTAGCTCTATAAAATAATTTTTTGATAATTTGGCATGGCATTGAATAAATTAACCTAGGGAGAACTGTCATTTTTATTATATTGGCTTGGCCTACCCATGAGAAATTAATATTTCTCCAACTGTTTAGATGTCTTTATTTGCACAAAAAAAAATGTTTTCTAATTGTGCTCATACAGTTCCTGGATTTGTCTTGGCACACAGGCTCCCAAGAATTTTATATTATCTGCAATTTCCCGAATGGAATTTCTCTCTCTCTTCCTAATTGGTTTTGTTGTTAGTATGTATAAATGCTGGTATAAGTTTATTTATGTTCTTTAACTTTGTTAAAGTTGTTCATTCAATCGGTTTTTTAGTTGATTCTCTGGAGATTAACTGTGTTTTAAAAATATTTTAATAATTTTATTTCAGTATAAGCTATTTCCTTTGTAATTCGATTTTATTAACTTAAAAACATTATTCTGAGGAGTCAATAGGCATCACCAGACTGCTGAATGAGTTCATGACACAAAAAAGGTTATCAACCCCTTTTCTAGACCTGCCACATCTGGCAGTTGATTACCTTCTATTTCTCCTCCTAGTTACTCTTTCCTTTTTGGATTTTTGTGACATCGCTCTCTCCTAACTGTCCTCTAATTTGACTGTTTCTTCTCTGATTCCTTTCTGGACTCAGTCTGACAGTAGGTGCTACGTTCAGTAACAGTCATCTACCTCCTCAAAGAAGCGAAGGACATGCACTTTCTAAAATCTTCTTCAGGATAAAGCTTGACCGTTATAATTACACAGAATTCATTTTCATTTATTTTGATGTTTTCTATTTATGCAGTTGTAACCTTAAGTGAGTTATGCCTATCTATCTACCTTATAATCATCTGCTATACAGATTTCCCAGTTCTGCTTACTTATATTTGACAACAGTTTCTTCTTGTATTCTGAATTCTTCATATTCAACATTTCTTATGGCATGAAAATATTCCAGTAGTGGTGTGCTTAAGCTGGGTCATATCAGCTCAGAAAAGCTGACTGTTCTTTTTTCAGTGTAAGTATATAAACTTTGAAAATGGTAAATGCAACAAATTAGGGACAGATTTATTGTTCTGTTGATTGTCTACACTGAAGAAAGTGATGGAGAAATGTTAAAAATGCAGATTAAACTTAAAAAGTATGTCATGCATACACTATTCCCCCCCCCCCCCCGGGAGACAATTGTTAAACATTTCCCAGCACCTCTGATTCTATTAATATATTGTACCATTATTTAACTATTATCAATCAATGGAAATCCACATTTTTTCTAGTTCTTTGCTATTACCAAAGTGCTGTTTGAAGTATTTTTGTATATATGGGAGCCTTTCTTTATATCCTTTGACCTCCTTAAGGTAAATACCTAGGAACAGGATTCCTGGGTCAAAAGGTATAGGAACTGTAGTCACTGCCTTAGCTTTCCAAACTGCTTTTCAGAATGGTGCGATCAATTCATACCTCCATCAACTTTATATTACTATTTACGAGGACTTTCCTGATCCCCTTAGTAGTCACTGTTCTCTCCCTCTTAAAAATTACTTCGTATATAAACTAGTCCCCAAAGAAGAGATGAGAAAATGAACTTCCCTTCCTTCTTTCAAAAGGAGGAAGATGATTGTGGAGCACTGCATATACTGTTAAACTTAGTCAACGGATTGGTTAGTATTGCTGAGTTCATTTCCCCATCTTCTCCCAAACCTTCTTTTTAATTCTTTTATAAGGGTACACTCTCTGGTTTGGGAGAAGAGAAAGCTTATATGGAAATTACAGCTAAAGAAAAAAATATATTAATATTTTTTAAAAATAATTTTCTATCACTTTATACTTAGTATTTATCAATGTACAGGTTGGAGCCCTCTATTCTCCTAAAAAATATAAGCTCCTTGAAGACAAGGATTGTTTAATTTTCCTTTATAAACACAGCACCTAGAACAGTGTCTTGCAGATAGTAGGCATCTAACAAAATATTTATTTTATCGAACTGAAGCGTACTTTTTTATAGATAAAGAAACTAAAGTGGAAATACCATTAGGCAGGGAGTAGGAAACCTAGGTTTGTTTTCTAGCCTGCACTAAAAATCAGTGTGACCTGGGGAAAATCCCTTTCTCTCTCCAATCAGGGCCTCAGTTTCCTCATCTGTAAAATGCGGGGAAGAGGATTAACTAGATGGTATCCAAGATTCTTTTAGTTCTATTTAATTAATAACTTATTCAGGGTTACATATCCCAGGTCTCTTGATTCCTTGTCTACTGTTCCTTCCACTATAAACCACACTGCTTCCCTTCCCCCTAACAAAACATCAAAATGGACAGCTGCCCCTGGCCACTTGTCACATTATATTTCTGATATAAGACTGAAAGGAATGCAGTCAATGATATGACTAGGAGGGGTTGGTTAGCTACATCAATAGCAGAGACAAAGATTGCAGTCTGCCAGCTGAAAGTTCAGAGAGTAGTGTCAACTACAAAACCAACAGCTCTCCAGCTGTGTGCAAAGGCTGAGTTTCTCAGATGGAATTTCCATCTAAGGAGAGAAAGAAAGAGGCAGCTGACAGAGGCCAGCTCCCTCACGCTGACTCTCATTTGTTCTCTGTTGCCTTTTGGCCTTTCTCTAGAGTCACATGAGTAACTTAACCCACAATGAGCACTCACTGATCCTTCTCAGCAAGCGGGTGCCAGCTGCACACATGAAGAGTTTAACTTAATCAGAGCTTCTTGGGCTGTTCAAAATTTCTGACAAGGTTCTCGAAATATCCATTGCTGAATGAGAACAGGTCACAGACCAAAACACTGTGACATCTAGAGCAGCTACTTCTAGATACTCTCACTTCTGGTGTCCAAGCTTTTCAGGGACTATTTGGGCATCAGAGGCACTCAAGCCATGCATAAAGATAAGGCTTGTAAGCATATCCACATAAAGCCAGTACCCAGTTGGAACATGGGGGGAGAGGGCCCTCATTCTGGTTCTTTGTTGGGACCCCCCCCGTCCCCAAGTTTCCTTCAGCTTTCTATGGAAACCCAGAAAAATTAGTCAAAACAAAGCTTGGTCCATAGTTCTTACTCTAAAAGTGTAAGTCCCTGGAGGCTTCTGAGAAGCAAAGTCAGGCTGAAGCCAGTAGAATTTAACTTAACAATAATATCTTACAGACTTTTGATCTTCAAAGTGCATTACACACACCTTTGTGACTCCATGATCACTAACACCCGGTTTATAGCTAAGAAGCTAAGCAAAGAGAGACAAACAGAATAGAAGGTTGGACACTATGAAAACAATGTCCAAATTCTCAACCTCAGTGACTCTCAAGGCTTGAAAAAATTTCAGAGGACATATAATCTAATCCATACTTATATGTTTCTTACAAGGAGGTTGTCTTTTTTTTATTATTTATTTATTTATTTATTTTTGAAGGCAGTTGGGGTTAAGTAACTTGCCCAAGGTCACACGGCTAGGTTTTTTTGTTTTGTGTGTGTTAAGTGTCTGAGGCCGGATCCGAACTCAGGTCTTTCTGACTCCAGGGCCAGCGCTCTACTCACTGCACCACCTAGCTGCCCCTTGTCTTTTTTTTTAAGGGAGGTAGGATTGGGATTTTGAAAGGTATAGAAAATAAGCCCATTTCACTTTTTTGACAACTTTAATAGAAAGTCTATCTCTCCTCACATTGAAACAAAGTGTGACTCTGCATTTTCCACCTATTGCTTCGTTAGAAGCCAAGAAAAACAAGTTTCATTTGTCTAACATACGAAAATCCTTCAAATAACTGAAAACAGTTAACCTTCTTCTCCCTCCTCCTCCCAAAATGTTTTACATGGAAACAAATTTGCATACTTGAACGTAGGGAAATCACATCAAGAATGAAGAGCAAGTAATATGGATATGTTTTGTATAACTTTGCATGTATAATCAGTATCATATTGCTTGCCTTCTAATGAGATAAGTGAGGGGAGAGAAAAATTTGGAACTCAAAACTTTAAAAAATAAATGTTAATTAACTTTTCAAATGTAATTGGGAAATATTTAATGAAATAAAAATAAAAATATCTTTAAAAAAAGGCAAATAGAAACAGGACAAGCATACAAGTGGTCTAGGAGAAACTTAATGTTACATTTCCCTTAACACAAGTATCATATCAAATAGGATAAAAAGGAGAAATGGCTTGGAGGCATTCTATGAGCAGTCATCACAGACTGTCTCATTCTCTGCTAACACAAAAGCTAGAAGACCTTCCCAGAAAGATCACATAGCTGGGGAAGAAGACTTTCTCTCCCATAATTTCTCTCCTTAGCTCCTAACCCCTAACTCTATCCCAATAATGTCCAACAGCTACCACTAGCTCCATTATCAAATATAAAAGCCTCCATTTGGCATTTAAAGCCTTTCTCCACTTGAACCCTTTCTCTCTTTCCAATCTTCTTACACAATTTATTCTCCTCTATGCATTCTATGATCCAACTCTCCTTACTTGCTGCCACTTCCACTGGCCTACATTTGATTCGTATCTGTTCTTACCACCTTACCTCTCATTTTCTTCTTTCACTGCAGTAAATTGGGTTGACTGTCGATTGGTTCGGGCCTGTTGTTCCTGAGCCTTCTCACTAGCTTCTAGCTCCTGTTCCAAGGAAGAGCTGGTGCTGCCCTCTCGGCTGACATTGCTACTTCGTCCAGGGCTATTCTCTGTTGAGGCCCTTGGGGACTCTGTATTCTGCTTCAAGGTCTGAAGCTTGGCAAGAGGGATGATGTCACAGTTTTGCGGCCGGTGCCATACAGTTCTCTGAGTGGTGGCATTATAATAGTAGAAACGAGATGTGTTAGGGTCGAAGAGTTCCCACCACTGGTTCTCATTGGTACGCTTAATCCGTACGCCAGCAGGTGGGTCCCATACACACTCGCCTGTAATAAGATTGGCATACATGCGCTCTCGTGTTCGAGGCTCGATGATTTCCACCCATTCTAGCCTGGAAAAAGAAACACAAAGAAGAGAATGTGTATTAGATAATAAGAAGAGAAAGGCACCCTGAGGAAAAAAAAGGAGGAAGCATGTGCCAGGGAAGTCAAACCATTGCCACCTCCATGACCAAACCCTTCCTTTCATCAGACCTCAAAGAAGACAGCCCAAGTCTCTGGACCCAAGAGCTTTGGCAAGAGAAGTAACCTCCAGATTAATGGCCCTGCAACCATCAGTGAGGAGAGCAATCATTATGGGGAAAAGGTTTTATGTTCCTCACCAACACTAATACCAATTGTGACTAAAGGGGAAGTAAACCCCAAAGCTCTGGGAGGACAGTACAATCTGCCTCTAGCTCAGCCTTGTGGCCATCTTCCTGGGAAACATCTCCCCCACTACCACCCCTATCACACAAAGGGATATGGCCTGACAAGTGCTTTCTTCATTGAAGGCTCAAAGAAGAAGGTTCTAACCTCCAAAACTGATGAACCTGAACTTAATTTCAAAGTGAACAGAACTTAATTTCTCTCCTTAGCTCTTAACCCCTAACTCTATCCCAATAATGTCCAGCAGCTACCATTCATTAGCTCCATTATCAAATATAAAAGCCTCCATTTGGCATTTAAAGCCTTTCTCCACTTGAACCCTTTCTACCTTTCCAATCTTCTTACAATTTATTCTCCTCTGTGCATTCTATGATCCAACTCTCCTTACTTACTTGTTATTTCTTGTACTCAACACACCATATGCATCTCTGTCTATTTGTAGTGGCTGTATGGATATCATGCCTGGAATCCATTCCTTTCTCACTTCTAACTCCTCGATGACTGACTCATTTTTGACTCCTAGTTTTCCTGGCTTCTACCTCAAATCTCACCTTTAGCAAAAGGTCTTTCTGCCTTTCTGCCCCCAATTCTCTATCTTGTATGTGAAGTTATTTACATATCTCTCTCAATAGAATGGCAGCTCCTTGTGTGCAGGGCCCATGTTTTTGCCTTTCTTTTTATCTCTAGCACTCTTAGCACAAAGCTTTGTACATAGCAAGTACTTATTAGTGACAATGACAAAATGACAGTCTGTGTTCTCAAAGAGGTTACATGGTAGTAAGAAAAGAAACATTTTATGAGGTATAGATAGCCATTTTCTTTTTTTTTTCCAAATGCTTTATTAACTTCTGGTTTACATCATTCATTTCCACCAGATTTTGAGTTACAATTTCCCCCCCATTTTTCCCCTACCCACCACCCCAGAATAGCAGCCCCACAGGATATCCCCTCAACCAATCTGCTCTCTCCCATATCTTCTCCCATACCTCCTTCGACTTTTCCATTAGAGCAAGGTGAATCTCTGTGCCCCAATGCCTACACATCTTATCTCCCAGTTACATGCAAAATAGTATTAATAATAGTATTTATATATATTTGAAACATTTAATTTTAAAACTTCGAATCCCAGATCCATTCTCTTCATCCCTTGTCACCCATTCCCGTGGGGAAGATAAGCAATTCAGTATATGTTGAACATGTATAGCTATGCAAAACATTACCATAGTAGATATATTGTAAAAGACTGACTATATTTCCCTCCCACCCATCCCACCCCCCACCTAGTCCATTCCCTACTTTGATCCTGTCCCTCTTCAAAAGTGGGTGCCACCAACCTCCCCACCCCACAGCATTCCGTCCCCTCCATCCTCCTCCCCTCTCATCCCCCTTCCCCCTTTTTGCAAGTGGAGATATCCCATTTAGTAGGTATGTCATTCTCTCCCTGAGCCAAACTCAATGAAAATATGGTTTTGCCTTTTATCTTCCTGTTCTTCCCCTCCCTTGCAACTACTTCCCCTTGCCTCTTCTACATGAGATAGTTTACCCAACCCTGTCTCTCCCCATCTCCTCTTGCCACACTCCTCTCACCTCTTAACTTCGCCCCTTAAGTATAATCCCTTTCCACCAAATTCGACCTGTGCCCTCTATCCATATATACCTGTAAACATATATACACACATTCACATATGTATTCATATGCCCATATACCCTTCTTCAATTATTTTCATAATGAGGAAGGTTTCATCAGTCACAGTTATTATTTTTCCATGCAGGAATATAAATAGTTATAGATAGCCATTTTCAATTTTTTGAAGAGTTAACATTTGAAAGGATGATGAGAATTCCTTTTTTTGCTTCCAAGAAACAGAAAACAGGTATACTGGATGAAAATTCTAGAGACAAAGATTTTGGTTCAATATAAAGAACATTTTCCTAAGAAATAGGGCTAATTTAAAATTGAATAGGTTGCTTCTAAGTTAATAATCACTAGAGGTCATCAAATGGAAACTGAATGACTCACTCTCACTCTTTCCCTGAACCCTTCCTCCCTACTAAGATACCTTTATCCCTGTGGCTCCTTCTTCTGAATTGTCAATTTTTCCTGAAACCTCATTTTTGGGAAGAGTTCAGTCCAGCCATGTTCACTCCATTCCTCTCTGGGCTTCACTAACTTCTTTCTCCAACATGAGGAACATGCCCTCAACACCTTCATTCCTACCCCAACTCTTACCCCTTGATTTTCAGCTTCCTTTTATGTGCTGTCTAACCCCCCCATTAGAATGTAAACTCCTTGAGGGTAAGTACCATTTTTTGCTTATATTTGTAGCCTTAGCATTTAGCATAGCGCCTGGTACATAGTAAGTGCTTAATAAATATTTACTGATTTCCTGACTTGACCTGACAAAGGGTTAAGTTTGGCTTAAGCTTGATGATCTCTTAAGAGTCCTTCTAACTGTGAAGTCAATTCAAGCATTTTGTTGCTGCTGTTCCCCAATTGCCACTATTCCTTCCTTCCTTCCCCCCCCCCCTCTCTCACACACACACACACACACACACACACACACACACACACACACACAAAACCTTAAACCCAGTTCTCTCTGAAGTTCATATATTGGACCACAATAGGTCCAGGCACAATGGCTGTATTTTGGGCCCTCCTGCCTTAGAGTGAATGTCAATGGTAACTATTTGTCTTTGGAACAGCAACCCCTCCCAGCTTGATTTTTTTTTCTTTTTCTAACTAAAGGCACTTGACTAAACTTCATTTTTTAGATTTTATTTGACTGATTCTTGATGCCTCATAGTCATTAGCTTCTACTTGCCCAGTTCTAACTTTTAACAAATTATTTTCTTTAGTTAGTTTCTATACCTTCTTTTCCATTTGGCCAATTTTACTTTCAAGGAGTTAGTTCCTCCACTAGGCTCTGTACATCCTTATCCATTTCACCAATTTTACTTTTTAAAGATTTGTTCTCATCAGTGAATTATTTTTCCATTTTGTCCACTGTATTTTTAAAATAATTGGTCAATTTATCTTTTACCTCTCAAATTTGACTTTTAAAATCTCCCTTGAACTCTTCCAAGAATGCTTTTTGTGCTTGAAATCAGTTCATATTCCCTTTTGAGGTTTCAGATGTGGGTATAATGTCAATGCTGTCCTCTTCGGAGTTTGCATTTTGCTCTTCCCTGTCTCCATAGTAGGATTCTATGGTCTTTGTTTTTCTGGTTTGCTTCTTCGTGGTGACTGCCTTTTTTTCCTGGTTTTTAAAGTGGATCTCTGCTTCTGGGGCACAGGGGGCTGTGTCCCAAGCTTCTTGTGCTGGAAGCTAGGGGCATGGTTACTAGCTCTGTGTGCTTTGGCTTCTGGTTCTGTCAGCTAGATGCTATATAATGCTGCAGCTCACCTAGTGCTGAGCTGGAGCTGGCTGATGTGTGCCAAGGATCATTGCCAGGTGATGTCTTTCTGAGTTTTCCTGGGGTTACACTGAAGCTCACAAGTATGGGGAAGGGGTGGTCTGGCCTCTGGAAGTCTCCTCTTCCCCTAGGGCTCTGCTATAGAATGGAGAGCCTTAACTATCATCTGCTCTGGCATCTGCGAATTCCCCTGGCTATATGAAGGTATGCCTAGGATCCTGGTGTTGCCACTTTTTGGCTCTACCCCCTTGGGGCTCAAGATCTCCTGCTGGTTAAATGAGGTGGGGCTTGCTGGGACACCTCCTGTCCTATACTGGTCCCCTTTAGCCACAGCAAGAGGGATCATGCCCATTGATCTCCTAAGCTAAAAGACTGCTGTACCCCTATTGCTGCTGGCTCCCTGATTCCTGAATTTTTCCTGGGGAAATATTCTCTGGGTTTTTCAAGATCAACAAGGGGGAGAATGAGAGCACTTACAGTTTACTATGCCATCTTGGCTCCTAGAAGTTCAAGTACTCTTGACTCATTTCTTAAAAAGGCCTATTCACTGAAAGGGTGTTACTTCACTCTAAGTGAGTACAATAAACACCAAGAAAACAAAGGTTCTCTACCAGTCAGCAGCACACCATTCATACATGGAACCAGCAAATGGAGAAATTTTGAATACTGTAGATGCTACTGTGGCAGTATACTTTCCAGGGATGTACACACTGATAATGAAGTTGATATACACACTGCTAACTCAATGTTAGGGAGGCTCCAAAGGAAAAGTGAAGAGAAAGAGGTATTAGACTGGTTACCAAACTGAAAGTCTACAGAGCCTTGGTACTGAGCTCATTGGTGCATAACTATGAAAGTCGGACTGTATACCAAAACCAAATTGAATCGCTTCCATTTTAATTGTCTAAGGAAGATTCTCAAGATCCCCTATGAGATAAGGTACCATAAACTGAAGTCCTCTCTTGAACTAAACCGCCAAGTATTCAAACTATTACAGAGAGCACAACTCCAATGGGCTGGCAATCCAGGTTGTTCAAATGCAAACATGTGTTCCCCTAGAGGACTATGTTATGGAGAACTCCAAAAGGCAAGCACTCCCCTGGCAGTCAGAAAAAGGGATACAAGGACACTCTCAAGGTTTCTCTGATGAACTTTGGAGCTGATTGTGTGACACAGGAGACATGGGCACAGGAACACCCTGCATGATGTGCCCTCATCAGAGAAGGTGCTGTGCTCTATAAACAAAACAAAATAAAGTAGTTTAAATCTGGCCTCAGACACTTATTAGCTATACTACCCTTGGTAAGTTACTTAACCTCAATTTGCCAGTTTCCTGATGTGCAAAATGCAGATAACAGCAGAACCTACCTACCTCAGGGTTGCTGTGAGGATCATATGAGATAACTGTAAAGTGCTGAGAATAGCGCCTTCTATATAACTGTTATAACTATTATTATTATCATCTTTACACACAGGTATGTTTTAGCATCAGATGATGTCTGGTCTTCTCCTCCTCCAAATTATCCCATTAATTCCTATATTATTGGTTCAGAACTATTATTTCATTGATATAGAGAACTCAATCTTCCGATATAGATAAGCTATATAGAAAGAAAGAGAGTTGCTGGGGATGCTGACAGGCTAGACAATTTGCTCAAGATCATATAGTATATGTCAGATGGACCTGAACTTAAGGTTTTTTACTCCAAAAATCCACTAAACCACGAGGTTTCTGACTGCTTTAAGTGACAGAGAGGTAGGGTAAGGGGGCTGACTAAGCCAAAGAGGTAAACCAAGATTATCATGCTTAGGAAGATTTGTTTGTCCTTCATTCTCAAAGAGGGCCATGACATCAGAGAGGTAATGCCATGACATGCAAGTGAATTAGATTTGAGTGAGGGAAAGCTGTGCAAACTTGCCAACCTCGCTTTCACCTCCAGAATCATCTGGGTACAGTAGCCATATATACATCAGCACAACCGGGGATGACCCAAGATGCAATGGGAAACTTGGGCCTTTTTAAGCTAAGAGTTTTTTTTTGTTTTGTTTTTTTTTTTGGTGAAAGCAAAATTAAAATTTATTGTTACTACTTATTAGTTATACAACTAATTCGTGACAAATAATCAAACAGCAATATACACTCTGTAGTTAATCTTCAAGGTTGGGGTTTAGGTGCCTCTTCAAATTTGGGGTCTTCAAACTTGAACGTCGGGAACGCGTTCATGTCTGCCTTGCCTCAAGGTCAAAAATAAATGAATAAAGCTCAAGATGACATCAGTCCAAGTTTGTCCAAGTCCTGGTGTTGTGTAGATGACAAAAAGCAGCAGCCAGTTATGATGACAGGTGATTCAAAGTAATCAGCTGAATTTGTTAACATTTCTCCATTTCTAAACCATCCTTAAAGAAAATCATATATGGAGTCACACCATCCTCACGGAAGTCCAACAGAGCCACCATGCCATCTGGATTCATGTTTTCGCCTATGAAGAACTGATAGTTTTTAAAATTAGCAAGGATGTGTTTGATCTGTTCTGCAGCTCCCGTCATAAAAGGTTTTACTCTATCTGGCTTGTGTTCTTCAAGTCTGCCTTTGATTGATTTCATATAGTCTTTGATGTACTTTTTGTAGGATTCTTTTGTGAAACTAGTTTCTTGCAGATGATGGTTTATTACTATGTCAACTCCAGTGATTACAGTGGCATCTGTTCCTTCACCCTCAGGACCTTCAGCAGAGGCATTCCCACCGATGAGTGAATCATCAATGGTACCCTCTGTCCTACTGACCATCTTCCCCTCCACCTCCAGGCACAGCCCGTTCGCGATCTCCCGGATCTTGTAAATGTCGGAGAACATCTCATCATGGCTGATGAGGTCCCGGTAGATGATCATGGCGGCTGAAGGAGGGAGGCGGCGGCGGCGGCGCTAGCGCTGCGGGGGCCCGGAGCTCGGTGTGAGCGCGATGCAGCCGGAGCGGCGCTTGGGGGGGGAAGGGGGAGCGGGCGGAAAAGCTAAGCTAAGAGTTTTAACAGGTCTCAGTTTGACTGAGGCAATGACTATTTAAAAATTAAGGCTTAATGAAAAATGTTGCAAAGGATGGCTTCTTTAAAAAAATTGATCTGGGAGGGGAAGACCTTCAGGGTTTCTTATCAAAACAGAAACATTACTATTTACATTCATTCTGAGCCAATTTTGGCCCAAATAATGACTAAGTAAGGCTTTGCCTGGGACTTAGTATTGGCCAATCAAAGAGAGCTGCAGTGATTTGGAGAGCCAGAGTGATTTGGGGTTAAAGCTGGTCTTTAAGAGAAAAGAGGGAAAAAAAACTTTCAGAAACTAAAATTTACATTCCCTTTGCGCAGAGCATGAGAAGGCAAGGGTATGATACCTTATGTGGCAGCTCACATCTTTTGGGAGGAGTGGAGATTCTGGCTGTCAGCAACACTAAGCCTTCCTGAGCCACAAATTAAACTGTGTCCATATGGGTTCAGGTTTTACATGGTTACTGGTTTACAGTGTAACAACAATAGGAGTAAACAGTGAAAACAGAATGATAATAAAAGGTAAAGTAGGTACTCAAGAAAACGATGTCACCTAGAGGGCAGATGCATTCTTCACACAGTGGTCACTGCTCTGCTTGCATGGATTTGCTCTGGGTTTACTGACTTCTGCTGCTTGGCTTTGAGCCTTCTGAAGCATAAACATTTCCTCTTCTACATGCTCTGGCATTTCCTGATTGGTTTATCTGCTGCCAATCTAGACATACCTTGAACAAGGAACAACTGGCAACCAACAGCTGCCAAAATAACTACACAGGGCAGCTGGAGCTAACAGAAGGAACCAACTGCACAAAGAAATATATAAAATGACAAAGCATGTTAATCTGAGTCCTCAGGAGGAAATATAAATACAATTTAATTCAACAAACATTTATTATGTATGACCATGAAGCAAAAGGAAACTGACTAATCTCAGTCTCTGGCTGAAAGAATATTTGTAAGACATTTAATTAAGTCTTATAAAATGAGGATGCTCTTGTAAAAATATATTAAATAATACTCAGATTTTCATATGATCTCAAAGTACTATGTAAGTCTTTACTCTTCATAAAGTAATGTTTTCCATGCTTTTAAAGCCTTTGTTCTTAGGCACTGAAATCCCTTTGAAAAATTAATTCATTGTTCATTAGATCTGTAAAGTAGAAAATACTATTACTATTATATTAAAGATTGAATTCATGTTATTCATTTCCTATAAGTAACTCAAAGTAGCAGGAATCTAAGCCCAGAGATCATGTGAATTCATATCACTGATCACTGCAAAGACTATGAAGATATCCGAAGGTTCCATCCTCCTGTCTTAAGCTAAGAGAGTGACATAATTTTTAAAAGTAGGAAGTTATCATAATCAACAATAAACAGTGAGCATCCACCTTGAATAAGACATTGTATTAGGTATTAGGATTATTATACACATTCAATTGGGGATATAGAATATATATTATCATTTCTATGCAGAAGACTCCTATTATCTAGATTATTATTTATTTCTATGTGGCCTGAAAAAGACAAGCCCCAATAATTATTATTATCCAGATTATCTATCTCTCTATATCCATCTATCTTTATATTTATCTAGCTCTGGACTCTCTCCCCTGATCTCTAGGTCTACACTATCAACAAACTTGGACATTCAGAACTGGATATCCCATAGGCATTTCAATATCCAAAACAGAGTCACTATCTTTCCCCTGTCAAACTCTTCTTCTGAATGTTCCTCTTACTGTTAAAGGCACAACAGCTTTCTAGTCACATAGGTTCCCAACCTCAGTGTTATCCTTGACACCTCACTCTTCATTTATCTAATCCATTGCTAAATTCCATTTCTAAATCCATAGTCTCCCAACACCCTAGTTCAGGGTCTCATTACCTGTTGCTTAGACTATTTCAGTAGTTTCCCAATTGGTTTCTCTCTCTCATGACTCTCCCCTCTCAAATTCATCCTCCATATAGGTTCTGAAGCATTAGACTAAATACATCACTCCCCCCGAAAACACACAAACACACATACTCAATAAACCCAATTGGTTTTCTATTATCTCTGGGCTAAACATGAACTCTTATTTTTGGTATTTAAAGCTCTTCATAACCTGGTCCCTTTCTATCTTTCATATTTCCCTCCCTCCACTCATCCTATAGTCCAACCATAAGATTCTCCTTGATGTTACATACACATAATACTAGATCATATATCTCCATGCCTTTGCATTGGCTCTCCCCAAAGTCTAGAGTGCTCTTTCTCCTCACTTCCATCACTTAGAATTCCTTAATTCCTTCAAGACTCAGCTCATTCAGGGGAAAATATGGTCATTCAGTACGACTGAGGGCTCTCAAGTATTCTTGATGAAAAAACCAGAGCTGAACAGAAAAATTGACTTTCAAATATAAGAAGCAAGAGAAGCATGAGAAGGTCAACAGGAAAAAGAAATCATAAGGAACTTATTAAAGCTAAACTGTTTATATTCCAACATGGAAAAACGATAATTATAACTCATAAGACTTTTCTCAGTATGAGGATAGCTGAAGGGAATATATATATATATATATGTGTGTGTGTGTGTGTGTGTGTGTGTGTGTGTGCGTATACAAATACACACACATACATACATATATATGTTTATACAGGAGGATGTATGTGTGTATAAATACATATGTGAGTGTGTGTATATATGTGTACATGTATACATAAGGGGCACAGGATCAGTTGAATAGGAAGGGATGATATCTAAAAAATAAATTTAAGAGGTGAAAGAGGAATATAATGAAAGAAGGATATAAGGAGAGATAGAATAGGGTAAATTATCTGACATAAAAGAGGCAAGAGAAAACTGTTACAATGGAAAAGAACAGGAAGGTGAAAGGGAATGGGTCAACCTTACTTATTGAATTTGGCTTAAGGAGGAAATAATATACACACTAAATTGGGTATCTTACCCTAGAAGAAAGTAGGGGGGAAGGAGATAAGAGGGGGGGTGACAGAAGGGAGGGCAGATTTGGGGAGAGGGTAGTTAGAAGCAAACACTTTTGAAAAGGGACCAGGTAAAAGTAGAAAATAGAATTAGTGCGGGGCAGGATAGGATGGAGGAAAATATAGTTAGTCTTTCACAATATATCTACTATGGAAACATTTTACATAATTACGCATGTACAACCTATACTGTACTGCTTATCTTCCAAGTGGGGGTGGGTGAGGAGGGAAGAAGGGTAAGAATCTGGAAATCAACGTCTATTGTTTTTTTACATGCAACTGGGAAATAAGATATCCAGGCACTGGGGTATAGAAATTCATCTTGCCCTACTAGAAAGTTAGAGGGGGGTGGGGGAGGATAAGAGAGAGAGCAGATTGGGGGAAGGGGTATTCAGTAGGCTCACTATTTGGGAGTGTGGGGGTAGGGGAAAGATGGGGAGAAAATTTGTAATTCAAAATCTTGTGGAAGTCAATGTTGAAAACTAAAAATAAACAAATAAAAAAAGATTAAAAAAAGAGACTCAGCTCAAGTACCTGATTCTGGAGGAGGCCTTTCCCAGTCCCCCTAAGCTGCTAGTGTCTTCCCCTTCAAGGTTACCATATATGGGCTTTATATATATGTACTTATATATGTATTTTGTTTACTTAATATATACGCAAACACCCCATGCTGTCTTACCTTTTAGAATATAAGATCCTTGAGGGCAAGGACTACTTTGCTTTTATCTTTGTTTCCCCAAAACCTAGTACATAGTATATCTATTATTTAATAGATGCTTGCTTGCTTACTTACTTAATTGTGATTTTCATCAATGTAGGGAACTCTCAGGTCACCAATACAGTTAGGTGATTTCTTCAATCCTTGGGGTATCCTGTTCTTACTTTACCCCATTAAAATGACCTCCTATATTCCAGAATACACCTTAGTGATATATTACTAGTGTATTTGCATATGGTAGATCAAACTTGATTTATTTTATTATATTATGGCTTCAACCTCGGCCAAGAATAAAAAGTCTTGATCACCACTGACCCCGTGGGTTCTATCAACACATCACTATCTACGCAGCCTACTTAAACAACCTTTTTCTCCTGTCCAAGGAGAAAAGAGAAAACATCATAAATAATATCATTTTCTTTTCTTTCATTCAGAAAACCCACTTAGAATAATTCTGCCCAACATCCAGACCACCTGAGTTCAGGATCACGATATGCAGGACAGGAAGAAGCTGAAAGAGTGGGGATGTGTGGCCTGAAAAAGACAAGCCCCAATGAAATATTCTGAGCTCTCCAGCTCCTTATGTTTTTAACACACTGCTCTGAGCCATGAAATTTGGCCTCAGATAGAAACCCAAATTCCTCCTCAGGTAAAGATGATTGATTCATCTCTCCACTCACAATCATGTACTGGTTATCTCCTATACACATGTCCCCGAAATAAGCCATGTGATTAAGGTAAGTATCAGGTGGCAAGTTCATCTTGACAGAGCAATTGTATTTGACACATATTATGCTGGAAAGCTTATTAAATGTTTACATACATTATCTCATTTGATTTTCAGAAAAAGTCCTAGCAGATAAGTAGCACAAGTATGATTAACCCATCAGAGGGACAAGGAAATGATGGCTCAGTTAAGGTTGAGTGAAAATTAATCCAGATCATACAGCTAATTGGTGACAGAGATAAAATGTGACAACTTCTAAGTCCAGGTCCACGGTTTTTATACTCTATCCTATGATTTCTTGTGTTTCGCTTCAATAGTGATAAAATGGAGAATATAGAGCAGGTTCAATGAATTCACTTAACAAGTCATTTAATACCTCATATGTACCAAGAGAACACTGTGCTCTTCAATAGTTAAGATACAAAGTTTAGATAAGAAAGTCACATCTACAGTCATATTAGAATGAAAATCTTTAGCTGAATAACAATCACAACAGAAAATGTGTACATAAGTATAATCCAATATATGTCCCCAAAAAGTGATAATTTAGTATCCCTTCTATCCAAGGCAGAAAGGTTTTGTAATATTAAGGAAAAGAAAGAGAGGAAGCAAAGCTAAAAAATGAAGGTAAACACTCTGATGATTTTTGTCTTTGAGAGAAAGGATTTCTATAACCCCATATGAGAAGTTCTACTGTCCAAACAAACCAAACAACTAGCACAAAAGAGAACTGGCTAGGTGATGAAGCTAACTTCTGGAAGACAGGCCTCCCCTACAAAGGGAAACAGTAATTTGTGGGACTGTTAAATCCTTAGACTATAAGAGATGAAGTACATACAAGCAAAATCATAACTGAAAAAGATAAGCCAGGAATTCAACATAATATTGATGGTAGAACATTCTTTAAAGTTCAATTAGAAGAAACATAAGGGTGCCAGTAGTGAAGCTCTTGCTTTTAGGCTCCAATCACCCTAGGTCTACCCCTCAAGGGACAGTGACCAGGCTGACTTCTCCACAATATCACAGTCCTACTTTAGCCTGTTTTCCTTATTATACTTTCAAGATAACAAAATACAATTCTGAGAATTTGAAATGACTGATCTTAACATCAAATAATGCTTGAAAAAGATGCCCTTGTACTCAATGCTTTCAAACCCTGTTGGGATCTGACTTCTGAACCACAAAACAAAAGTGTAATAAATTCTAATTTAGGTACAATCTTACAATGAAGTTTATGTGTTTAATGGGCAGTTAAGTGAAACATACCTCACCCACACTATGTATTGCAAACAGACAGCCCCCAAATCAGTACAAGCCAGACACAATTCTAGACTTGGGCTGGGAACAGTACAACCCTCCTGAGCTACAACTATGGGTCCACTCAAAATACAGCAGGCAGAGAATATCTAGACTTGATTTCAGATTATTTTTCCAGTTACTAACTACTATAGGTCCAGCTCTATCAAACAACTCTAGAGGTAGGATACTTATTTTATCCCAGCAGAGAACTCCCATGACAACAGTCATGAGAGTAACTCTAAAACAAGCATTGTTGAGTGCCACAAAGCCATTTATTTTATGATAGGGTTTCTTCTGAAAGGTAGATTTTTAATATTTCCACTTTTCCCTCTGGTTCTAAGATATATGCTGTTTTCTTTTAATTTTTCATGATATATGATGTCTAGGCTTTCAGGTATTACAATGATTCTTAAATTATCTCTCCTCAATTTATTTTTAGGTTAGTTGTTTTTTGTAGGAGAAATATTTTTTAATTTAACTTTTTCTCAAATACATGTAAAATAATTTTAACATTCATTTTGTTTTTGTTTTGGGTTTTGTTTTGTTGTTGTTGTTGTTGTTGTTGTTTTTTGCTTTTTTGGAGGGGGAAGGTAGGGCAACTGGGGTTAAGTGACTTGCCCAAAGTCACACAGCTAGTTTTGAACTGAGGTCCTCCTAACTCCAGGGCCCATACTCTATTCACTGAACCACATAGTCGCCCCCTAACATTCATTTTTAAAATAAATTTTGAGTTATAAATTCTCTCCCTTTCTCCCTCCTTGAGAAGGCAAACAATTTGATATAGGTCATACATCTTGAAGACATGCAAAACATTGCCATATTTGCCATGCTGCAAAAGAAAAAGCATTGGTCTACTTCCTATTTCTTAAAACAAGATAGTTTTAATTACTGCCTCATAATACAGTTTAAGATCTGGTACTGCTACACTTCCTTCCTTTACATTTTTCTTTCATGAATAGTTCCTCTGATATTCTTGACTTTTTGTTCTTCCAAATAAATTATTTTTTTTTACTAATTCAGTAAAATAATTTTTCGGTAGTTTAGGTAAAATTGTCATTTATTATACTGGCCCTGCCTACCATGAATAATTAATATTTCTCCAATTATTTAAATCTGATTTTATTTGTATAAAACATTTTTATAAGTTTGTTTATATAATTACTGGGTTTGTTTTGGCAGGTGTGCTACCAGGTATTTTATACTGTCTAGAATTATTTTAAATGGGGTATAGTAAAATATACTTACTTACAGGGTTTTATTTGTGAGATGTAGGAATACTGATGATTCATATGGATTCACTATATATCCTGCTATTATACTACAATTATTAATTGTTTCAGTTAACTTTTTAAGTTGAGTCTTTGGGATTTTCCAAGTATATCATTGCCTATAAAAAGAGATAGTTTTATAACTCATTCCCTGTTCTGATTCCTTCTATTTTTTTCTTCTTCTTTTATTGTTATTGCTAGGATTTCCAATTCAATACTGAATAGTATTGGTGACAGTAGGCATCCTAGTTTCATACCCGATCTCTCTGAGAAGGCTTCCAGCTTATCCCTATTACAAATAATGCTTGCTGATGATTTTAGATAAATGCTTCCTATCAATTTATGGAAAAATTCATATATACCAATACTTTCAAGTACACAATTTACACAAAATAATTAAGAGTGAAATGAGCAGAGCCAGGAGAACATTGTATACTGTAACAGCAGTATTATTTTAAGAATGACACTGAGCAAATAAGTCATTGACTATATCTCCATTCAGAGAAAGAAGCAATAAATAGAAGTCTGTACAGAATAATTTTACACGTGTGTGTGTACACACACACACATATACATACATACATCTATTTGTTTCTACTGGTGGCCATCTATAAGGAGGGGGAAGGAAGGGGGAAAAAGAAATTTACATAATAACTTTATTATATATTTAAAAGTATAGCAAGTTGTATATAATAGATTTACAGTGTCATGTGAAATTTTCCTTTTTATTATACTATATTAGGGAAATCCTTCTTTTATTCAATAAATTAAAGATAAATATGAAGAAAAACCACCACAAACCCAAAAATAAAACAGCAAAAAACAAGAGAAATTTTAAGTGTAAAAGAAAAAAATTGTGCTTCAATATGCATTCAGACTCCATCAGTTCTGGCACATGAGGTGGATAGCACTTTTCATCATAAGCCCTTTAAAACTGTCTTGGATCGTTGTACTAATAAGAACAGCTGAGTCATTCACAACTGATCATGGTAAAATATTGCTGTTACTGTGTGCAATGTTTTCCTAGTTCTGCATATTTCACTTTGCATCATTTAAGTCTTTTCAGGTTTTTATGAAAGCATCTTTGCTCGACATTTCTTACAGTACAATAGTATTCCATCATCATCATATACCACAATTTGTTCAGCTATTCCCCAGCTGACACGCATTGTCTTAATTTCCAATAATGGGCCAGTACCAAAAGCTGTTATAAAATATTTTTGTATATTTTTCTTTTATCTCTTTGTATTACAGTCTTAGTAGTGCTACTGCTAAGTCAAACGGTATACTCAGTTTTATAGCACTTTAGGCATAGTTCC
The DNA here is from genome assembly GCA_011680675.1 of Gymnobelideus leadbeateri. Classification (NCBI taxonomy): domain Eukaryota; kingdom Metazoa; phylum Chordata; class Mammalia; order Diprotodontia; family Petauridae; genus Gymnobelideus; species Gymnobelideus leadbeateri. The sequence goes on along the minus strand of WOXC01011545.1, from coordinate 10,505 downwards.
AAATTGCTCTCCAGAATGTTTGGATCAGTTCACAACTTCACTAACAATGCATTAGTGTCCCACTTTTCCCACATTGGTAATTTTCCTTTTCTGTCATATTAACTCAATCTGAAGTGAAACCTAAGAATTTTTTAAATTTGAAATTGTTTAATCAGTAGTGATTTAGAACATTTTTTGATATGACTATAAATTACTATAAAATTTTTTCCCAAATTCCCTACTTTGCTTTTAATATTGACTGCATTGATTTTGTTTGCATAAAACCTTTAAAATCCAATGTAAGCAAAATTATCCAATTTACCTCCTATAACACTGATATGGTTAATTATGCTGACATTTTTCTGGATATTGAACCAACATTACATTTCTGATATAAATCCCTCCTAGTCATTGTGTATGGTCTTTGTGATATATTCCTGTAATCTCCTTGCTAGAATTTTTTATTTCAAATTTTGGTATCAATATTCACTAGGGAAATTAGTCTATAGATTTCTTTCTTTGTTTTGGTGATTCCTGGTTTAGGTATCAGCACCATACTTTTGTTATAAAAGGAATTTGATAGTGCTCCTTTGCTGTTTTTCCAAATAGTAATATTTGTATTAGAGTATAGTATAGTAATGGAATTAAATGTTCTTTAAACATTTGGTAGAATTCATTTGTGAATGCATTTGATCCTGAGAATTTTTAATTAAGGAATTCATTTATGCCTTGTTCAATTTCTTTTTCTACAATAGGATTGTTTAAGCTTTCTATCTCCTCTTCTATTAATCTGGGCAATTTATATTTTTGTAACTATTCATCCATTTCATTTAAGCTGTTAGATGTACTGACATATAATTGGGAAAAGAAGTTCCTAATTATTGCTTTAATTTCATCTTTCTCATATTTTTCTTATCTTTTGACTTTATCTTAATATTTCTTATTGTCTCAGGAAGTCATTATCTTCCATTTGGGTCATTCTAATTTTCAGGGAGTCTGTTGTTTTTGTACCTCTCATGCCAAGCTGTCAATTCTCTTTCCTAGTCTTCCTTTCATAGCTCTCCTTTCTTTTCCTCTAGTCTAGCTCTCATTTAATTTATAAAAACATTTAAAAACTTTTGCTTCATATTTTCCTAGCAATTCCGGTAGGATTTTTGCTCAAACTTTATGTTTCCTTTGGGGTTTTCCTTACAGATACTTTGGAATTATTCTCTTCTTTTGGGTGAAAAAGGAAAAATATGAGCTCAAAAGAGCCTGTTCCAATATGGTGGTTGTATAAATGGAGAAAAAGGAGATATATACAGAAGTTGTGAAGAACAAAACAAGATGACTTGACAACAGAGTGGATAGGTCAGGCAAGTAGGAGTGATGAATAAAGGATGATACTGAGGTTGTGAGACAGAGATAAAGGTAGTGCTATCAATAATAAATAGAGAAGTTCAGGAAATATGTGGGTTTGGGGAAAATGGTAATAAATTCTATTTTCAACAGTTGAGTTTTGGGGAAAAGATAATAAATTCTGTTTTGGACATGTCGAGGTCACAGGACATTCATTTCAGGAGATTAGAACTATTTCTAGATCTAAGAATTATCTGCAGGGAGATGATAACTGAACTCCTAAAATTTGATGAAATTGGTAATCAAGAAATTACCGATGTAATGGAATATTAGTGTGCCATGAGAAATGATGAAAAAGGAGCTTTCAGAGTACTCTGAGTAGTACAAACTGACTTGGAATGAAGTGAGTAGAACCAGTAGAACCATGCACAGAACAACAAAGTAAGGCAAAATAACTTTGAAAGAAATAAGAACCCTGATTAAACAATGACCAACCAACTTCACTACTTAGTGAAATGAGAGAGTATAAAGGGAGAACAAAAGAAGGTGAAAGACAGAGCCTTGAGTGAGTGGATAATGACATACATTGTTACTGAGTATGGCTTAAATGAAGATTCAGTAAAATAGATTAAAGAATAGTGAAACAGAGAGGAGAACCCAAAAAGTAGCATTCACACCTAAGAGGAGAGTTTATATAGGAAAAAAGAAAGCTCAACAATGTCAAAGATATAGAAAGGTCTAGAAAGCTGAGAAGTTAAAAAAAGCCGATTATATTTGTCCATTAAGAGCTCAATGGCTACTTTGGAGAAAATAGTTTCAGGTGAATGTTGAGTTCAGAAGTAAGACCTCAAAGAGTTTAAAATTGAATGAGGAGGTCAAGGGCAGGGCACAGTATAAGGGCCACAGTGTCTGGGCTGGTGGACTTGTCTTAGCTTTCCAAGCTTCTTAGTTTGTGAGTTCCTCTTATGGGAAGCTGGGCTGGCTGGGATGAGGAGTTGCAGCTCCAAGGGTTGACAAGTGGAGATGGAGAAGGAGGCATACACGGGGTTTGTATGGAGAGACCATTTACATGGCTTAAACCTATCTCTTCAAGTATATCATCAATGTTGACAAAGAGGAGTTTAATTTTGTAGTTTACAGATAAGAGGTTTCACTCAGTATATGACCTTACTATTGGTGAAGAATGAGAATTATTGATGAAAAAGTAATAAAACATTGGATATGGGGTGCAACAAGGCAGGAATCCTTCCATTCCATAATAAGGTCATTTACAAAAGTGCAGCAGGGGTTTTACTTATGGATGTTATAAGGACAGACACACTCAACTATTTAACAATCTGAGTAGAAAAAATGCTCAGATACTTGTCAGAATTCTAATATGGTCATTATGTTTATTAAAATTAATGTGATTTAGAGCCTAGAAGTTAAAAGAGAAGAAGCTTTTACCTAAAAACATGGATTTATTTAATGGAAATTTCTGCTAAGATTACTTCCAATGTAGAATTATTCATTAAAACAGAAAAATAAATTTGTGGCAAAACATACAAGTAGTTTTTGACATTAGTATTAAAGCAAATGGTATTAAAACAGGTCATCAGCATGCTGATATTAATGCAAAACACACACACACACACACACACACACACACACACACACACACACACACACACACACACACACACACACACACCAGAAGGACAAGAAGATGGTGGAGGTTGTTGTTGGGCTTGTTTTTCCTCCCTAGCTCCCTGAATGGGATCTACTAGCTTGTTCTTTCTTCCTCTCTTCCACCACTCAGCTGAACAACAAAACTACCATGAAATGGCTTTATGTTGCTAAAGACTTTGTCCTTCAAATTCTTGTATACTTCTGAACAAGGGGTTACTATTCACTTAAAAGGAAGATTTTGGAGAATGTATTCAAATACATTTGCATTGGATTTCTAGGTCAACTGATGTGATTATTTTTGTTGCATGTTATTGGGACCTTGACTACAAACTGAATTACATTAAACACTACTAAAGTAATCAGAGTATTTTAAGTAAGTTTGTAGAGTTAGACCTACCAAGTAGACATGGCTACATAATGTTTACTATTATAGAAACTGTATTAGCTGTGCAATGTTTCAATACAGGTGAGTGTCAGTGAAACTATTACTCCCACATTTCTCATGGAAAAAGTTTATTCTAGACTTCGGGCAGACATGGCAGTGGTGGCGGTGGCACCTGAACCTTCTTAGCTGTGCCCTGGGGGGCCGAGCTGTGCTCCTGGGTGCCCGCATGGTCAGACCTGCCTGCCGGACCGGCCTGCCCCAGGAGGATGGCACATCCATCTGTCTGCCAGCCGCAGCTCTAACTCTAAGGCTGCATCTCTGCACTGGACTAGTGAGAGAGCTGTCAGTGTCTTGCTGCTGGGCCTGCTCCCAGCTGCCTACCGGTGCCCGAGCTCTATGATGGACTATTCACTGGCTGCAGTCCTCACCCTCCATAGTCACTGGGATCTTGGACAGGTTATTACTGACTATGTTCATGAAGACAAGTTGGTGAAAGGAGCCAATACAGGTCTCTTGATTCTCTCAGCCATGACCTTTGCAAGACTCTGCTATTTCAACTATCATGATGTGGGCATCTGCAAAGCTGTTGCCATTCCGTGGAGCCTCTGACTTCCTCAGAAGAGAAATGATTGTACACCCATTACCTCTACTCTATCACATTATTAACCAATGGAAATGAGAGGAAAATAGTAATGAACTCCACTGGCAAGACCTCCCCTGTTCTCCAGTCAGGCACAGTTATTTCAACAGTTGGTCTCTATGAAGAATATAATCCAAGAAAGATTAGATTAAGAAAACTGTGAGATTAGCTTGTGTTCCAAGGTCTGAGAGTCAGTGAGTTGTCTCACCATCTCACTAGGATTATATCTTGCTTAACCTTTGTAAGCTGCCAAATTTCAATTTACTGATCTCTTAAGAATTCAGTTATTCATCATCCTATTGTGACTGGATTTGTCCCACAGCCCTTTCCCTCTTATACTACTTCTTATTCTTGGGGAATACTGTGCAAAAGAAGACATTTTGTTAATTCATATAATAAAAAATTTACAAGAAAGGAAAAAAAAGGAAAAAAAAGTTGAACATGTTCTCCAAATGATCTGTTGACAATTTGCTAGAAGTATGGGTCTATAATTAGCCCCTCTCAGCAATGCAAGGTCCCAAAACAATTCCAAGGACTCATGATGGTAAATGCCATCCACATCCAGACAAATAACTATGAAGTCAGAATGCAAAGTGGAAGCAGACTATTTTCTTTTTTTCTTATAGTATCTCCTACTCATTATAATTCTTCTATGCAACATGACTAATGTAAAAATATGTTTAATAGGAATGCATGTGTAGAGTCTTATCATATTGCATGCCATCTTGGGGAGGGACGGGGAGAAAATTTAAAACTTATGGAAGTGAATGTTGAAAACTAAAAATAAATTAATTAAAAAAAATAAGGATGGGTCTATACTGCTTCTATCACTCTCTTAGATGAGAATGTTACTTCATATTTCACTGAAAAATCTGAGGCCATTTAAGAGCTCCCTCTTCTCCCTCCTCCTCACTTTACATAACTTAAATGCTTTCTGCCACTATCTCCTCCTACTCATCTTTTTCATATAAAGAAGTGGCCCTTCTACTTGCCAAGGCAAACCCCTCCACATGCAAATGCTGTCCCATTCCATCTTGTCTTCTTCAGCAGACTGTCCCCTCTATTATCCCAAAACTTTCACTAATGTTAAATCTCTCCCTGCCTACTGGATGTTATGCTATTGCTTAAAAACTTGCCCAGTACTTCCCTATCCTCAAGAAACCCCACTTGGGGGGGGGGGGGGGGGAATTTGAGCCAAGATGGCGGTGTAGAAGCAGGAAAACTCCATATGGCCCTCCATAACCACCTTAAATACCACTAAAAATGACTCTAAACAAACTTTAGGGCTACAGAACCCACAAAGTGACAGAGAGAAACAAACCTCCCACTGAAGATAGCCTGGCATGAAGGGTCCACTGCAGCTCACTGGAGCACAGCTCAGCATGGGTCCCTGGATTTAGCCTCAGGACAACCACAACGAGCCATGGCCGGAGGGGTTTCAGGAGAGTGGATCACCAGTAGCTATGGCAGTTTCCAGAATTATCAAGCCATAAATGCCAAAGACAAAATGAGAGGACAGTGGACGTTGGGAACAGGGAACCCAGGAGCGTGTTCTGGCCTCTGCCTCCTGGAGGAAGAAGTGGCTGAGGAAGGGCAGCGCTGTCGCATGACTACTTCACAGGTCCTGGCCTGCAGATTGTAGGGAGACCAAGCAACCAGTTGGAGTAGTAACTGCTCTTGCTTCAACCTGTTTGGATCTGGATTGCTGTCTAGGGTGGAGGTCCTGGAGTACATGAACAGTGTGCCAGAGCCAGTGGAGGCTTCTGAGAAGGCAGCTGACTAATAGCTCCAGCAGCTGAGAAAAGCCCAGCAATTTGGAACAAAGCTCTCCTCTCTGGAAGCACAGTTCTACTGGGGCAAAAAGCTCAAAAGTCAAGTAATTTAGTCGCAATATGAGCAAGCAAAGGAAGCAAAGCAAGCTCAGCAATCCAACTTTGGATTCCTCTTTTGGGGACAAAAAGGATCAAAGCATGGAATGGCAGGAAGGCAATGATGTTAGAACTCCTGCACCAAAAGCTTCCAAGAAAAATATGAACTGGTTACAGGCCATAGAGAAGCTTAAGAAGGATTGTGAAAACCAAATAAGAGAAGTGGAGGAAAAATTGGGAAGAGAAATGAGAATGATGAAAGAAAATCATGAAAAGAGATTCAACAACTTGACTGAAGAAAATAACACCTCAAAAATAGACTAACTACCCATATCCCCCCCAAATGGATTGCATTTCACAACTGCTGCCAGTCAATTCTAGCTTGCTATAATTATATAAATTATAGCAAATTATATAATTCTTATATACAATCTCTTCTTCTAACACTGCTACTATTCTGTACGAGCCCTCATTGGTTCCTGCCTATACAACTACAATAGCATTCTGGTTGGTCTCCTTGTCTTCTCCTCACTATATCTTTCACTCAGATGTCTAATTGATCTTTGTTACCCTCTCCTCCATTCAGTAAACACCAGTGATTCCTTATCATCCCCAGGAATGAACATAAAATCCTCTAATTGACTTTCATTAAAGAATTCAAAACCTGGTGCCTTCCTACCTAGATTTATACCTTACTCATTTCTATATATTCTGCAACTGAGAGATATTGGCCTCCCTTTTGTTCCTTGCACAAGACATTCTGTATTTCCTGAATCTGCATTCTTATTGGCTATTGTATCTCCTGGATTACCATATTTCCTTCTAGTCCCAACTAAAGTCCCCTCTAGATTCTACAAAAGTTACACAATCCCCCTTAAAGCTCGCACCTTCTGTCTGTGATGATTTCCATTCTATCCTGTACATATCTTGCTTGTACAAAATTAACTGTGTGCCCTGAGGTAGGTAGGTGGTGCTGTGAATAGAGCACTGGCCCTAAAGTCAGGAGGACCTGAGTTCAAATCTGACCTCAGACACTTAACATTTACTAGCTGTGTGACCTTGGGCAAGTCACCAAACCCCAATTGCCCTCCCCCCCCAAAATGGGGTGATAATAGCACCTTCCTCTCAAAGTTGTTCTAAGTATCAAATGAAATAAAATATATAAAGCACTTTGAAAATCTTAAAATGTTATGTGTTTGTTGGTTACTGTTGCTATATCTAGATTACTCTAAAGGCCCCTTTAATGGCCTAGAATCTAGGACCTGGGGTTTGGCTATTTTTTCCCTATCTCCTTTAGCCTCTCAGTCCTAGCTAAGCTTGGATTTATCTAATAGTTCTTTCCTGATCTATACCTCTTTTCTTTGATGGGATGCCAAGTGTTAGGGGCTGTCAAGAGGTCCCCTGAACTTGTCCTTTTGACATATTTTCTTTTTTCTTTGTAAATTTTTTTATTTTAAACTTAAATACAAAATAAGAAAAGAAAAAAAAAGAAACAAACTTAAATAATACAAAATAAGGAAAGAAAAAAGAAACACTGTCATGGGCACAACAGAACATGAGAGAGGATTCAAAATATACAGCAATAAATTTCCATTTTAAGAAAGCCTATATAATAAATACTACACATTGTGTTGAGAGCTCTCCATTTTTAATTTGCTCACTTTTAAGTTTTCTTTTGTTCTCTGCTGTGTACCTTTTACTTTGTTTTCTCTCCCTTTCTCCCCCTTCCCTCCAAGGCTACAATAAAGTATGGATACACACACACTATATAGACATATACATACAAAGATATACATAAACACACATATACCTGTACATACATATACTGAGATACCAATAATAGTCATATATAGACATATATATACATTCATATGCATCTATATAAGACCAAACTATACGTATTTGTCCTCTGCTTCTCTGAGAGTAGGTAACCTTTCCCTTCATTAAGCTGAAATCTTTACATAATTTTCCAAGTCCACCAACTTGTCATTTCGTACACCACAGCAATATTCCCACCTTATACTGTCTAATTGTTTTAAACAGTCCAAAACAAGACTGGTAAATATGGCTAACACACAGTGTAGTTTCCCTGAGTTGCCATTTTTTCCAGAAACACTGGGGACAGAGCATGCAGGAAGCCCTGAATGCATCAATGACAAAGACCCACCAGCCGAGATAATTTGTTGTTTGCATTCCAAACTGGACTCCCTGTGTGTCCTTGGGAGTCAAGACAGGCATTAACCAGTTTGTGCTAGGCCTGGAAATCTGCTTGTGCAGTTGGGACTCTGTAGGTATGCAGACCATTCTATCTTCATAGTCTAGTAGTTCCTAAGGAAAAAGAATGCAGTTTGTCAAGTTCATCTCCTCCCCTTCCAGAGGGGCTTTGTCCTTTTGCCCATCTCTGCTGCACTTTCCTCCCAGCATGCCACGCCCCTTCCTGGTATCCCCTCCATCCTTTGTTCTGCTGTCATAAATATGCAAACTTCTGTATGAACTGTAAGCTCTTTGGGTTCCACATGCATGTTCATTTCTCTTGTAATAAACCCAGTCTTCACATAAGTTTCATGATATTGTAACTGCCTGTATATATACAAACTAGCCTGGATTTCTGAGCTCCTACATGCCTCAACTTCAACTTAAAACCCCTAAATTCTAAAGGACCAGGGCAATACTTACCACCCCCTCCTGAGACCTCTACTGATCATGCCATGTCAGTCCTGATTCTCTCTCTCTCTCTGCTTTCTCTCTCTTTAACACACACACAGACACACACCTTTTGTGTGTTCCCCTTCCCTCAGTCGACTATGAGTACCTTGCAAGTTTTTCCTTGTATCCCCATTCCCTGGCACATAGCGGGTGCTTAATAAATGACATGATTGATGTGTGAGAGAGTTTTTCAATAACACTCGGTGGCAGAGCACTTGATTTAAGGTCAGGAGATACAGACTGCAGCTCTACCTAGATATGTTTGAGATACCTGACCTTGAGAGAGTTACATTAGTCATGTGAGACTTAATTTCTGTTGCCATAAAAATGGGAATAATATTTCCATCCTCCTTCTTGCAAAACTTTTGTGAATTAAGTTCTTTGAAATCTTAAATTGATGTTATATTTAGTACTTGGCTAAGCAAAGTTATACTCATTTTGATGGTTTGGGGGCTGTCATCAATAAGGATTTCCATTTCTATAATAGTTTAAAAGTGTCAGGTAGAGGAAGTACACGTATTATTATTTCCATTTTGCAGATAAAGACACTGAGGCTCAAAGAAGGGAAAAGAGTCACAAATTAGGTAAGCAGGCACAGCAGATTCAAAGCCATACTTTATAACTGCAAGTATAGTGACTGTTCTTTTCATCATATGGTGCTTTCTCCAACAAAATAATTCTCTACCTAACGAGATTCAAGTCCCAGACCCACTGAATTAAAGTTTGATATTCTTTTGATATTTCTCAATTAATCTTCAAAACGGTCTATCATGATAGGTCTCTACAGCCTTACTTCTTCAATATGACACATAAATTATTACCTTGTAATATATTATATTTGTGCTTATAGTTAAGTTTAAAACAAGAAATTACATATTTGTGTCTATTTCATGTATATTATGTTACATAGAATACATATGTATACCTCTACCTATATATCTGTGTATACATACTAAACCAGGTAATTTAAAAATTTCTCCCCATAAATATACATAAATATGTATAAGTTTATACATATTTATGCATATTTTGCTGTGCTGTTTGTGGTTCAGTGTTTTCAATCATATCTGACTTCACATGACACCACTGAGGATTTACTTGACAAAGACAATAGAGTGCTTTGCTATTTCCTTCTCTAGCTCCTTTGACAAATGAAGAAACTGAGGCAAACAGGGTTAAGTTACCTGCCAAAGGTCATACATCTAGTAAACATCTGAGGCCAGATCTGAACTCAGAAAGATGAATCTTCCTGACCCCAGGCACAGCATTCTATCCACTTGTAATGGAAATGCAGATTTGAAGATCTTCCCTGCCCCTAGGCCCTTTGATTGGCTTAAGAGACTTTGATTGACTTAAGTGACTGAGAACCTTCCTTGATTTGAAAATATACTCTGCCCCCTAATAGGCTGAATGTGGTCACATGGAGCCTGTGGTAGGAGGCTTGGTTTTCAGGAATGACCACACCTTGATGCTGTGTGATTGGGCAGTGGGTCAAGAGGGTGGTTACATTCTCTGAGCCAGGAGAAGACTATATAATCCCTGATTTGAGGCTTTGCTTTGGGGCTCACTTTGAGAAGTGTTGTGTGATTTGACCAGATGAGACTCTGGGCAGCTGTTGAGAGCCCTCTGGCTTTGAAAACCCAGATGTTGATGCTTCCCTCTCTGGTAACTGTGATTTTGTATTGATGTAATGGTTAGACAGTTTGGAAGCCTGTCTGCTTGATCTGTTTGTTTCTCTGTATTGAAACTACTGTCTGTATACTCTGAAGTTCTGGGTGATGACCTTTTTCCCCTGAACTAGGTAAATGGTATATGTTTGTTTTATTAAAGTGTGCTTGTTAACTGATTTTGAGTTGCTTTCCTTTTGAAAAGCAGATCTAAGAACCTGTATTGGCAGCTACCCTGGGGATGTTGGGGTGCT